>ONZH01020052.1:0-258600 GCA_900303285.1 Rhinella marina | reverse complement strand
GCTGTCAGCAAACCATGGTCCTCAGATCGTCTGGCAGTTCTTCCACCTGGGGACAGATAAGCATATCGCTTTGTGCCTGCTGTGCAATGAGAGGGTCAGTCGTGGTAGGGGTGATAATCTCGGGACAACATCCATGCGAAAGCATATGGAAAGGCAACACCAACAGGCCTGGAAGAACCGTGACCCCAATACCACCTCCTGTCAGGATGCACCATACACTGCAGATCCCATCATGCAGCATCCTCTCACTGGAACTCAGGGCTCGTCAGCCTCAGTTGCCAGCAGCAGCACAGTGTCACTGCCATGTACACCGCTAATGAGGCAGCAATCCCTGACTGAGTCCATGGGCAGACGTCAGGTGTATTCCAGCAGCCATCCCATGGCCCAGAAACTGACCGGACACCTGGTTAAGCTGCTGGTGCTTCAGTCCCTGCCCTTCAACCTCGTGGACTCCCAGCCTTTCAGGGATTTCATGGCGTGTGCGCACCCCAGATGGCGAGTCCCCAGCCGCCACTACATCTCTGGAAAAGCTGTCCCATCACTGCACAGTTATGTGCAGAAAAAGGTGGGCGACTCATTGGGACTCTCGGTGTCCAAGAGTGTGCACCTGAGTGCTGATGTCTGGTCCTCAAATTATGGGCAAGGGCAGTACATGTCTGTTACTGCCCATTGGGTCAACATCCTCCCAGAAGACCATCAGGAAGTTGGCCCATTCTTGCCACTGTCACCTCCACGGTGCTTTAGGGGGCCAGCATCGGGAAGCAGAAGTTCTGCCTCCACCACCTTGCAAACATCCGCCGCTTCTACTGCAGTCCAACCTGCCCCGGTGTCTTACCACCGATGTCAGGCCCGGCGCTCTCAGGCTGTCCTCCATTTGGTGAGCCTGGGTGAAAGGAGACACAGTGGGCAGGAGCTCCTCCGGACCATCAGGGAGGAGGTAGATCAATGGCTGACCCCACGTCAACTAACGGTGGGAAGTGTGGTAGCAGACAATGGGAGGAACATTGTCTCTGCAGTGCAGCAGGGAGGGCTGAGTCATACACCTTGTATGGCACATGTGATAAACCTCATAGTGCACAGGTTTCTTAGATCATTTCCTGCACTACAAGACCTTATGAGGATGTCACGCAGAGTGTGCAAACACTTCAGCCACTCCTACACTGCAAGGAACACCCTGCTCAGGATCCAGAGACAGCGCAGTCTGCCCCAACATCGGCTAATCTGCGACGTGCCAACACGCTGGAATTCTGCCCTCCATATGCTGGACCGCCTGTACGAGCAAAGGTCAGCCGTTACAGACTACCTCATGGGGCAATCAGGCAGCTTCACGCCACACTGCGACTTCCAAGTCACACACTGGCAGATGATGCGTGAAGTCTGCCAATTGTTGATCCCTTTTGAGGACGCGACTTTGTTTGTGAGCAGGAATGACTATGGGATCAACGACATCATCCCACTCGTCCATGTTCTGGAAAGTGCGCTGAAAACCATCATCAGCGAGGATTCCCAGGCCACCACTCCAAGGCTGAACATCGCCTTGAGCCCAGAGATGGATGAAGTGCAGATGGAGGGTGAGGAGGAGGAAGATGTCCATGCCCAGCCATTCCACACACCGCCACCTGGCTTCTCTGCCTCTCAATCACAGGAGGAGATGGAGGATGAGGTGGTAGAGGAAGCGGAGGAAGACCCCAGCAGACCCTGGAACTATACCGAGGACAGTGTAGAGGAGAGGCGCTCATTGTCCTTGGTGCAGATGGGAAGGTGCCTGCGGGAGTGTCTGAGGAGTGACAGCCGGATTGTGGACATCCGACAGAGGGACCAATACTGGCTGGCCACCCTGGTGGACCCTCGCTTCCGCCGCAAAATGGCTGAATTTTTTCCGCCATCAGAGAGGGAGGCAAAACTGGGGTACTACCGGGACCTACTCACCAGACAGCTGGTCTCTACTTACCATCGAGACCAGCCAGGTTCCCAGACAACATCCGCTCGGGGGGAACCAGCGCGCTCCACTACCACCACCACTAGTGGAGGTGTGAGAAGTCGCTACAGCCTCCAATCGCTGATGAGCGATTTCATGCAGCCAGCTGCTGAAGAGGGGACACAACACCGGACTCATGGCGTGGACCAGCATGAGCTCACCCACCAGGTCACTGCCTACCTGGATTGTACCCTGCCCCAAAGTGTCACCGACCCCGTGCAGTACTGGGCAGAGAAACTGGACATTTGGCCTCAACTGGCAGAGTTTTCTTTGGCTCTGCTGTCCTGCCCAGCCAGTAGTGTCGCGTCAGAGAGGGTGTTCAGTGTGGCGGGTAACATCGTAACACCGCAAAGAACGAGGCTCTCTTGCCACAGTGTTGAGATGCTGACTTTTATAAAGATGAATCGTGCCTGGATTACATCGGATTATACCACCCCCCTGCCTGATGTGAATGACTAAGTCATCAGTCACCCGTCTTGCATGGCAATCCGTGTGTCCAAGAAAATGACCTTAAGATTCCAAATATGTGCCCAACGTAAAAATCCGTAATTTAACTTATTAAGTAATGTTCACCCCTTAGACCCCAAATTAAAAAAAAAATCACCTTAAAAATTCCCTACTTCATTCTGATACATTTAAATAAACAGAACCCCATCTCCAAATTTAATGCCCATGGTGTGTTGGCCATTTAACATCTCCACACCAGCTTAATGCCTCACACCGGTGCACCGTCCAACCCATACCCCAAGAACAGTACCATCCCTAAAATAATCCCCACGACTATGCTTCACAAAGTGGGGATTTCACCTTTTGTGAACTATAGCCGTGGGGTTCTATCCCTGGCACCCGTGCCAAGGAACACTACTCACCGTTTTGTGAGCGGGTACTAACTGTTCTTGAGGTATTTTGTTGATATCATGAGAGTAGTAAAATCTCGCACCGCAAATCCCGATGGGGTTCTTCTCTGTGCGAATGATTTCACGCCTCTCATGCAGTCACGCGTGGAATAAGGCTGTCTATGGGGTATATATCACGGAGGCTGCTGTCCTTCAGCTGTGATATAAAACACCTCCACAGTTAGTTACAGCAACAAACAGTTGCTGAAAGGCAGGTTAACTTGCCTTATTTACGGGTGCCTTTACAATGGGATGCTTTTTTGGGGTTCTCTGCTGCCTAAAATCCACAGCGCATCGTTGGCTGATTTTATGCCACCTTCAGTACTATGGGGCTGGACGCAAATACCCAGTTCAGCGCAGAACTGCGTATGTCCGGACGGCACCATAGTACTTAACGCCGTTTGGTGAACGGTATAAAAATGCCCTGTGGATTTTACATAGCAGACCCGCATCCACATGTGAAGGTACACATAGGGTGAGGTTTTTTGGGAGTGACCAAAGAGAGGGCGGGAAGGTCACTCCCATACTCCATCAGGGGTTTTTCCCCTACCCACTTTAAAAGATAAGTCCAGGCAATTAATTACTTTCTGTGCCCTTACTTGACCCAGATACTTAGGCCCCATTCACACGACCGTAAGTGAATGGGGCCGTATTTATCCGCAAAATTGGGGCTTCTATGGTGCCGGGAGCGGCGGCAGGGAGCTAGCTCCATGCCGCGGCTCCTATTAAGAAAGTGCTATAGTTGTCTGTGCGCATGGACAACTATAGGCATTTTCAATGGGCCGCCCGGAACACACACCGGGCGGTCCCATTAAAAATGCCTATAGTTGTCCATGCGCACGGAAAACTATAGCACTTTCTTCATAGGAGCCGCGGCAAGGAGCTAGCTCCCTGCCGCCGCTCCCGGCCCCATAGAAGTGAATGGGGCTGTATCTATCCGCAATTTTGCGGATAGATACGGCCCCATTCACTTACGGTCGTGTGAATGGGGCCTTATAAATTGCCCGGACTTATCCTTTAAGCCAGCTGGTGACAGCACTTAAAAAAAACAAAAGCATACATCCATTGGGTTGGGCGCTGCACTCGGTTAGGACATCAAACTGGTGTATCAAAGATATATATATATGTCTTGACAACAGCCATAGGCCCAGATTCAACAGGTTTTACACCAGAGTAGTTGCGTCAATTTGTAAAGCGAGTGCCAGTGAGGTGTCCATTTCATGAAAATTGGACACGTATTTTTGGATAATGGAACTGGCATAAAGCCTTCTTGAATCTGTGCCTTTTTAAATGTCCTTTCTTCATCTCATGGATTCTGTGGGTGAGGTTGTCTGTCTATTTCACCGTATCCGTATCCTACTAGACTAGCTGTAATGTTAGAGGGTTTTTTTTTAACGTTGACTGTCCTGTGCTGAGCTACAAAAGATAAAGCATAAATTTAGATTCTATTTTGAAGACAGAAGTTCCACCAATTACACTTTTGAATTTAGCAGACGCCGAGGTGCCTAAGTGAAGGCGTCTATGACTGACGAGCGGTGGTGCATTAAAGGGTTAATAAACTCAGCCTGCAGCAAGGGGAAAAAATGGTTCTGCCCGCGGGGGTGTTTCTCTTGTGGACACTGTTTCTAATTACCAGCGAGAGGGTGTTTCTTTTAACCAACACCCCTGCGTCCTGGTTGGCTGAGGTGGTAGTAGCGGCTAAGGGGTTAAAAGGATGGCCCTGATAGGGGGACGGCCTCTTTCTTCAGCATCTTCACTGAAAGCTTCCCACCCTCCCTTCCCCATTATTTCATCGTTTTCTTTACTTTTTCTGATTCATTTCTGGTTTGTTTCAGTGTTTTACATTACAAGTCACATCAGAGGTCGGTTGACGATTTCAGACGGAGAAGAAGGCAGACTTGCCCACAGAACGCTGTGGGACATAGCGCTTCAATACTCCGGGTTATGGTGTTTATGGTCAACAAGTTGAAGTTTTGGAATAAGATAAGAAAATAAAGCTGTGACCGACCCTTACCCAACTTAAGGAGTTGTGTGTTTTATTGGCCGGCTGCGAGGGTGGTTTGGTGGGGGGTTTAGAAAGTTCAGTCTCGGCAGTTGCAGTGCCCAGGGTGCCGTGGTTGCTACGGGGGGGCGACCCTTTCCCCCTCCAGGGCCCTCTAAGGTGATTTTCCTTTATGTCCCAGGGGTAGGAGTGCCAAGGGGTATTTAGGCCACTTAAGTCTTTGGTGGGATTGTCACGGTGTTCCTACCTCGTGAGATGAACAGGCCCCAGGCGGTGGCTCTGGCTACAGAAAATTACTAGTAGTAATAATTGAGGGTCGTCAGATGGGAATGATGCGCAGACTTTTGGGAATGGTCCAACGTAGTTTTATTGACTTAACTTTGAATGCAAATAACTCAGTTCATCCTTCAGCTTGGTGTCCAGCAAGTGCAGCTTATTGCTTATACTTGGCAGATGCTTGGAAATTCAAGTTTCAGGCTTCCTGTTCTAAGCTGAGGTTACCTCTTAAAGGGGTTGTCCGAGTTATGAAAAAAAAAAATATAGCACTGTAAATCTGATGGGCAGCAATATATAACTAAGTTAAGCAAGTTTTAGGCAAAAAAAATCCATATTTCCTCATTTCCCTGGTTCTCTTCTGGCCTTTGTTTACATGCAATAACAACAATCTCAGCCCCTCCCCCTTCTCCCCCCCTCTCTGCAAAGGGAATGAATACAAGTGCTGAGTGACATGTCTGCCTGCTGGAATACTCAGCAGCATGTTGTATGCATACCTCCCAACTTTGCAAAGAGAGAAAGAGGGACATATTTTGCGGCGCGCGCAGCGGCAAATTTTTTCTGCAGTAGGTCACGCCCCTAACCCCGCCCACG
The DNA here is from genome assembly GCA_900303285.1 of Rhinella marina. Classification (NCBI taxonomy): domain Eukaryota; kingdom Metazoa; phylum Chordata; class Amphibia; order Anura; family Bufonidae; genus Rhinella; species Rhinella marina. The sequence goes on along the minus strand of ONZH01020052.1, from coordinate 252,857 downwards.
ATAAACTAATCTCACTCAGTCCCTTTACTACACAAGGATAATAAACACAGTGATGTCATCGTACAGGGATAATAAACACAGTGATGTCATCGTACAGGGATACTACACACAGTGATGTCACAGTACAGGCAATTTGTTATTTCTGATTATTTTAAGGCATTCCAGTGCTGGTGGAGTTTCATTAGTTTGAATGAATTTTGAGAACTGCAACATTTCATCGGGGAATGATTTTTCTAAATCATGATGATAGCCTTATCTGCGCCCCCCAGGCCTTGTTTGCACAGGTGTACTGTGACATCATTGTGTTTATTATCCCTTTACTGTGACATCACTGTGTGTATTATCCCTGTACTGTGACATCACTGTGTTTATTATCTCTGTACTGTGACATCACTGTGTTTATTATCCCTATACTGTGATATCACTGTGTTTATTATCCCTGTACTGTGACATCACTGTGTGTATTATCTCTGTACGGTGACATCACTGTGTTTATTATCTCTGTACGGTGACATCACTGTGTTTATTATCTCTGTACGGTGACATCACTGTGTTTATTATCTCTGTACAGTAACATCACTGTGTTTATTATCTCTGTACAGTGACATCACTGTGTTTATTATCTCTGTACAGTGACATCACTGTGTTTATTATCTCTGTACAGTGACATCACTGTGTGTATTATCCCTGGACTTTGACATCACTGTTTATTATCCCTGTACAGTGACATCACTGTGTTTATTATCCCTGTACAGTGACATCGCTGTGTGTATTATCTCTGTACTGTGACATCACTGTGTTTATTATCCCTGTACGGTGACATCACTGTTTTTATTATCTCTGTACTGTGACATCACTGTGTTTATTATCCCTGTACAGTGACATCGCTGTGTGTATTATCTCTGTACTGTGACATCACTGTGTTTATTATCCCTGTACAGTGACATCTCTGTGTTTATTATCTCTGTACTGTGACATCACTGTGTTTATTATCCCTGTACAGTGACATCGCTGTGTGTATTATCTCTGTACTGTGACATCACTGTGTTTATTATCCCTGTACAGTGACTTCGCTGTGTTTATTATCCCTGTACAGTGACATCGCTGTGTGTATTATCCCAGTGCAGGAACAGGTAAGTGGTCTGTGTTTGTGTGTTTGTTTTCTATTTTTCAGGGTCGTGAATGCAGAGGACTACGTCGGATTCGGTGGACTACGTCGGACCAGCTTTTTTTTTAATAAAATGGTCAAACAGGGGTCTGGGGGAGTGTTTATTTCAATAAAATGTTTTATACTGGTGTGTGTGTATTTTTTTTTTACAATACTACAGTTTTAGTAATCACGGCTATCTACTGACGGCCCTGATTACTAATACTGGGCTTAGTGCTTGCCGGTATGGCAGGCCAGCACTAACCCCAACATCTATTACCTCGGCACCCACTGCCACCAGGGGTGCCGGGAAGAGCCGGGTACCCGCAGGACCGGACCTTCTAAATTGAGGGTCTGGCTCTGGGGCGGCTGCAGGCTGGTACCATTAGGCTGGGAAGGGCCAATAACCGTGTCCCTTCCCACCCTGGTAGTGCCAGGCTGCTGCTGCTGGTTGTATCTGGCTGGAGAAGGAAAAAAGGGGGGACCCCACGCCATTTTTTTACAAAAATAATTAAATAATTAAAAAAAAAATGGCGTGGGGTCCCCCCTTTTTTCCTTCTCCAGCCAGATACAACCAGCAGCAGCAGCCTGGCACTACCAGGGTGGGAAGGGACACGGTTATTGGCCCTTCCCAGCCTAATGGTACCAGCCTGCAGCCGCCCCAGAGCCAGACCCTCAATTTAGAAGGTCCGGTCCTGCGGGTACCCGGCTCTTCCCGGCACCCCTGGTGGCGGTGGGTGCCGAGGTAATAATGTTGGGGTTAGTGCTGGCCTGCCATACCGGCAAGCACTAAGCCCAGTATTAGTAATCAGGGCCGTCAGTAGATAGCCATAGTTACTAAAACTGTAGTATTGTAAAAAAAAAATACACACACACCAGTATAAAACATTTTATTGAAATAAACACTCCCCCAGACCCCCTGTTTGACCATTTTATTAAAAAAAAAAAAAAAGCTGGTCCGACGTAGTCCACCGAATCCGACGTAGTCCTCTGCATTCACGACCCTGAAAAATAGAAAACAAACACACAAACACAGACCACTTACCTCTTCCTGCACTGGGACAATACACACAGCGATGTCACAGTACAGGGATAATAAACACAGCGATGTCACAGTACAGGGATAATAAACACAGTGATGTCACCGTACAGAGATAATAAACACAGAGATGTCACTGTACAGGGATAATAAACACAGCGACGTCACAGTACAGAGATAATAAACACAGCGATGTCACTGTACAGGGATAATAAACAAAGTGATGTCACAGTCCAGGGATAATACACACAGTGATGTCACAGTACAGAGATAATAAACACAGCGATGTCACTGTACAGAGATAATAAACACAGCGATGTCACTGTCCAGGGATAATAAAGACAGTGATGTCACAGTCCAGGGATAATAAAGACAGTGATGTCACAGTCCAGGGATAATAAAGACAGTGATGTCACCGTACAGGGATAATAAAGACAGTGATGTCACAGTCCAGGGATAATAAACACAGTGATGTCACAGTCCAGGGATAATAAACAGTGATGTCACCGTACAGGGATAATAAACACAGTGATGTCACAGTACAGGGATAATAAACAGTGATGTCACCGTACAGGGATAATAAACACAGTGATGTCACAGTCCAGGGATAATAAACATTGATGTCACAGTCCAGGGATAATAAACATTGATGTCACAGTCCATTATGCCTGTACTGTGACATCACTGTGTTTATTTAATAAACACAGTGATGTCACAGTACAGGCATAATAAACACAGTGATGTCACAGTCCAGGGATTAACATTGATGTCACAGTCCACAGAAAGTTAAAAAATTAAAAGTATTATACTTACCTTTTTCCTAGCAGCAGGGCCAGCATCACCAGCAGGAAGATCTTCTGCTCGTGCCTGAAGGGGGCGGAGCCAATGCTGACGGCCGGCCCCGCCCCCCCGCCGAGACCCGATGCATAGATGAAAGGTACGGGGAGCTGCAGGGGGGACAGGAGGGAGGATGGAAGAAGCAGGCAGCCGAATCTGGCTGTCTGCTCCTTCCTGCAACAGGCAAGTGTCTCTGCGTCCTATGGACGCAGAGACAGCTGCCAGAGACCGGGACATACCTCCCCTGTACCGGGACAGCGGGACTGCCACTGCAATCTGGGACTGTCCCGCTGGATCCAGGACGGTTGGGAGGTATGTGTATGTGTAGGACTACAAGTCCCAGCTGTACAATGACAATGCTGATACACACAGGAAATTCTCCCTACCTGTTCTTGTACAATACAATTCCTCTATAGCTCCTTGCCCAGCATTTGTCTCCTCTCACTGCTGCAGCTACTGTTTGTTCTAAAGCCTTGAGCCCTCAGTGTGTTCTGGCTGAAGGGGTTAATGTTTTATCTGAAGGAAACCAGGGAGAGCAGATAGTAGCCCGGCAAAGGAAGGGGGCGTGGCCAGTGGCCAGTGACGTCTCGTGTACAGACTCTTATCTGAACTCTGAGGCTTGTGAACGAAACATCACAGAGCAGAGAGATAAGGTGACATCATAGGTCATGTGAGCCTGAGTCAACTCTGAGAAACCAGCAGCTTTGGAAACACAAAGTATATGGGAAAGTTGTTATACCTGACAAGTTAGAAACATATAAAGAACAAAAAAATAACTCGGACAACCCCTTTAAGTCTGGCTTCCCTTGAGAGTATTGGTGTGCCTTATTGCTGACTATATTACTCTGTCTTTAGGGTACAGCAGAGCTGAAGGTGCTTCATCTGAATCTGCCATAGTATTTACTGACACCTGCTGGTCCACCAGATACATATAAATGACATTACATACACATGTAGACTATTGCGCTACTATGCTGGTACGTTCCTGCCTTGTGAGTAGGGTGTCCGATCTCTGTTATCCCCTCTCAGCAGACGAACAACCTATGTAAACTGCACTAAGCAACCATTTCTGACTGACTCTGAATATTCTGGCCACGAATACCAAAGAAAGCATTGTGAAATGATAAGCCTGCAAACGGAAGGGTGGCTTCATTCTGTAATCCCTTCCAAGCACCAAAGCCTGATAATGCTTTACGCTTTGTCACCTTGATGTCTATCAGTAGCTGCAAGTTATTTTTTTCCTGGAGGCGGTGCTCAAGGCCTCAGGACATAGTGAACTAGGAGGAGGAATCTACCTGTCCTGCCAGAGTTCCAGTGAGAGACTATTCTCTCCTGACACATATAAGACACACCTATAGCAGCGAGGATAACCCTGAAGGAATAAGAGAAAACTGCTTGTGGCTCTTACACCTGGCTACCATGAACCGTTAGAGTGAAATGCCCTCAGAGGCAGCATATATATCTGAGGAAGAGACAAGTAAGGTGCTAACTATCTGGCTAAGTGCATGACCATACATTAAAGTGCATTGGAGGACACATTGTGGCACCTGCAAAGAAACACACACAATGGGCAATATTCTTGATCGTTGCTGAAAGGTAAAATATTAGTGCAAACATTTAAGTGCAAATATATTAAAGGCATAATATAGGATATCTGTGGTTACATTCAAGTCCATCTTTTCTTCTTCTTTGGCTTGAGACTGGAACAAAGTCCCAAATTCAATTGAAATTTGTAATCCACATGGGTAATAAAATAGGTTAAAAATAGCTGAAAAGGTTTCTTGACAAACCCTTTTAAAAGTGATTTCCCAACAACCTGAAAAGGGGGGAAAAAGGATGTAGTGCGCAAACATGGCGCAACTTAGATTATTGCAGATGGGGGGAGTCCAGCCACACGTGTCCATCATGGTGGAGACTTAAAACACGGGCAATACAACAAATTAAAACACAGCCAACAGGTTCTCAGCAGTCAGGGCTCAGTCCACGGGGTGGCTCCCATTAGTCCTGCAGTTCTTTGACAGTACTTGTGTGCGGGCTCCCCTTAGTGGAAAGCCGGCACATCCTCCTCGTCGCTGCTGGAGCTGAACGACATAAGAGGGCGCTCCTGCCTCTGATAGGCCTCACGGTAGGCAGCGGCCATTCCCCAGCGTCCTCTTAAAGATAGATGTGGCACTGGTCGGGGCAGGGTCCCAGTGGTCACACTGGTGACTGTGGTAGCCATTTTGGAACGGACCCTGTAAGGCCCGGATGCTCCTGCCGGGCCCACTGGTGACCGAACCTCGGGTTGTAGAGGCTCGGCCACAGATTGGGCTGCTGGTGCCTCCTGCATCAGGTGGTAGGTGGCCAGGGGGTTGAAAATAAATTTGCTGCCTGTAATCTGACCCACCTGGAATGCTGGCGGTGGAGGAAGCTCGGGAATGAGTTGCTCCGGCTCGCCGAGAAGAGGTCTTGCTCTCCCGCTTCATCCTCTCATGGACGGTGAGTAAGGGTGGTGGTCGCGTAGTGATCTTCCCATTCCTCTTGAGGTGCCTCCGGCCTCGGTGGTCTGGTGATGACCTTCACCCCGGTGGCAAAGGGGCCTTGTAGGTTCTTCATAGGCGTGAATTCTACGAAGTCGCCCGCATGGAGGTTGTGTCGTGCTGGAGGGAGGTATGGCCTCTTCACGGAGCGACGATTAACGTAGAGCTCCTCAGCGGACTCCTCGTCTGTGATGAACCTCATGCCGCGGTCCACGCTAAACCAAAGCATAGTCCCGGTGCGCCTTTCGAGAGTCGGGTCACCACGTTGGGGATGTTCCAGCACCTCAACCATCCACTCTTCTACAACCCTTTTATAGTCCCACAGGGTAGTAACATTTTTAGTTACCGCAGCAGGAATTATGGGGTTCTGTCGGAGGTCGTTATGTCGGGGCTTAGGCGAGGTGGGGACTCCGGCCACTCGGTTGTGGACTTCCTCCGCAGGCCCGGCCGTCTCGACTCGGACTTTGGCCCGGACGTATGGTGGCTTCCTGAGTGCACCGCTGGTTGCGTCCATCTTCGGGACCACGTGTGCAGCCTCGCTTGCAGAATCTCCAGCTGCTATCACCGGTAGATGAGGCACTTCGGGGTTCGGCATCAGCTGTGCCTTGCGGATAACTTGGTCCAGGCGAACCTCCACTGGTCTAGGTGTAGGCTCATATGGGTCGGTGCCCCAGACCATATCCCCCCAACTAGGGCCACGCTGACGGGACGCCATGTTGTTGTCTCTCTCTTTCTTCGCATACACCGGAGATGAAGGAGGAGCTAAGGGGGGGGAGTCTTCGCTCTCAATGCTCCCCCCAGCAAGTTCCTGGCGGGCTGGATTGGATTTTCCCGCGCTACAGGGGGCCGTGCCATGGTTTTCACGCTCTTGAGGGGACGGTTTCTTTGCTTCAGCATGAAGAAGCTGCGCCACTAGTGAGAAAATGGAGTTGTTAACTCTTCTGGTGCCGGCGCGCAGCGTTTTGCGCCGTCTGCACCGCAGCAACTGTGTCAAAGTCATTTTTCAGTAGACATCTGTCAGGTTTTCTGACTAATTCTTTGGCCTTGTAGATAAAAGGCTATTAGTTTAAAGTCTGTTTTAGGGATGGTTGAGCTGTGGCCTTAACGGTACAGGCACTTTAGACTCATCCTGTTCGTGACGCTAATGCGTACATATTCAGTTAAGTAGCGTACCTTTGACAATGCTACACTGTATGTTCGTTACTTGAGTAGGAATGTTCCCAGACGCAGTGTATGAGTACGCTAATGCGTACATATTCAGTTAAGTAGTGTACCTTTGACAACGCTACACTGTATGTTCGTTACTTGAGTAGGAATGTTCGCAGACGCAGTGTATGCGTACGCTAATGCGTACATATTCAGTTAAGTAGCGTACAATTGACAACGCTACACTGTATGTTCGTTACTTGAGTAGGAATGTTCGCAGACGCAGTGTATGAGTACGCTAATGCGTACATATTCAGTTAAGTAGCGCACCTTTGACAACGTTACACTGTATGTTCGTTATTTGTGCGGGAATGTTCGCATTAGCGTACGCATTAGTGTAAATTCTCAAACATGCGTATATTTTGCATCACCATTGTTGAAGTCACTTGGATTTTTTCCACTTTTTTCATTGTAATAGCAACTGCAAGTAAACGAAACTATACCCTATCTGACTCCCATTATTGTAGAAGCAATTATTCAGCCGTTATAGCAAGGTTCGTTTTAGGTTCGGTTCGTACGAATCTGAAATTCAAGAAAGTTCGCCGAAGCGAACCGAACTTTTCAAAAGTTCGCTCATCCCTACTGGGAACCAATTGCTTCAAGTCCGCCGTTCACCCTCAAAGACCTCGAGCCACTATGCCTGAAGCCTACGAGGCAGTGTTGAATGGTGTCAGGATGCAGGCAGCATAATGATGTTTTCGCTGGGGGAAAGGCCTGTGGTCTGCAACACAGATGGTGGCATGACCATTTGGGGCGTTACTGGGGGAACTATAGGGAGCATTACTTAGGAAACTTACTGTTTTTTTTTAATAATGGTGCACCCTGGGGACACCGTACTGTCTGAATATTTTTAGTACTGGGGTCACTATAGAGGGCATTACTGGGGCATTATGGTGACATTATTATTACTGGGGACATTATATGGGTATTATTATTACAGCAACATTATAGGGGCAATTATTACCACCATCACTCTAGGGAGCTTTATTTCTACTGGGGGCACTATAGGGGCTTTATGACAACTGGAGGCACTATAGTAGGGCTTTATTTTCATTGTAGCTAGTCTGGGGAGCATAGTTCTACTGGGACCACTATAGGGTGGCATTTTTTTTACTACTGAGGGCATTATAATGGAGCCCTATAACTGTTGAGGGCGCTCTGCTGGACACAATTATTTTTGTATGGTACTATTTTTTCTGCAGTATAGTATTTAGGGGCATTAGGAAGAACAAATGGCACAGAATTAGGGGTAGAAGTAGGAGGACACTTTTAGGTAACCAAGATGGGGAGTTTGGAATAAAAAAAGGTGGGGAGGATTATCAAAAAGTGAGGAAGATGAGGAAAGAGAATGTCTACAATCAGAGATGATGTCACTAGATGTAATATGTATGTGGTGCTGTATTCTACTGTATGTTTTGTAGCTCTGGAAAAAACAGGCAGCAAGATGAAGTAGGTCTGGCTTGCTCCTCACCACCTCAGCCTCCTTCATATCTTAATATTTAGAGACAACTGTAGGAGGAAGTGGACAACATGTGGAGGCACATGCTGGCCACCACAGAGTGAGATATACAAGTGCATCTCAATAAATTAGAATATCATTAAAAAAACAGCCAAGGAAAACCCAAAATTCATTATCTCAGAAAATTAGAATAATTAACCCAAAACACCTGCAAAGGCTTCCTAAGCCTTTAAAAAGGCCCCTTAGTCTGGTTCAGTAGGCGACACAATCATGGGGAAGACTGCTGACTTGACAGATGTCCAGAAGGCTGTCATTGACACACTCCACAAGGAGGGTAAGCCACAAAAGGTTATTGCTAAAGAAGCTGGCTGTTCACAGAGTGCTGTATCAAAGCATATTAATGGAAAGTTGAGTGGAAGGAAAAAGGGTGGTAGAAAAAGGTGCACAAGCAACAGGGAGAACTGCATCTTTGATAGGATTGTTAAGAAAAGGCCTTTCCTAAATTTGGGGGAGATTCACAAGGTGTGGACTGCTGCTGGAGTCAGTGCTTCAAGAGCCACCACACACAGACATATCCAGGACATGGGCTACAAGTGTCACATTGCATGTGTCAAGCCACTCATGACCAATAGACAACAACAGAAGCGTCTTACCTGGGCCAAGGAGAAAAAGAACTGGACTGTTGCTCAGTGGTCAAAGGTGTTGTTCTAAGATGAAAGTAAATTTTGCATTTCATTTGGAAATCAAGGTCCCAGAGTCTGGAGGAAGAGTGGAGAGGCACTCAATCGAAGCTGCTTGAGGTCTAGTGGGAAGTTTCCACAATCACTGATGGTTTGGGGAGCCATGTCATCTGCTGGTGTAGGTCCACTTTTTTTTATCAAGACCAAAGTCAGTGCAGCCGTCTACCAGGAAATTTTAGAGCACTTCATGCTTCCCTCTGCCGACAAGCTTTTTGGAGATGGAATTTTTATTTTCCAGCAGGACTTGGCACCTGTCCACACTGCCAAACGTACCAATACCTGGTTTAAAAACCACAGTATCACTAGGCTTGATTGGCCAGCAAACGCGCCTGACCTTAACCCCATAGAGAATCTATGAGAGACACTAGACCCAACAATGCATACGAGCTGAAGGCTGCTATCAAAGCAACTTGGGCTTCCATAACACCTCTGCAGTGCCACAGGCTGATCGCCTCCATGCCACCCTGCTTTCATGCAGTCATTCATGCAAAAGGAGCCCCAACCAAGTATTGAGTGCATTTACTGGACATACTTTTCATTTGGTCAACATTTCTGTGTTTAAAAAAAAAATTACAGTTGGTCTAATATAATATTCTAATTTACTGAGATAATGACTTTTGGGTTTTCCTTGGCTGTAAGCCATAATCATCAACATTAACATAAATAAACACTTGATAAAGTTCACTCTGTTTGTAATGACTCTATATAATATATGTGTTTCATTTTTTGAATTGAAATACTGAAAAAAAAACTTTTTGATGATATTCTAATTTATTGAGATACTGTGCTGCTGTTTCATGCTACTGGGGGAGTATTTTGTGCTGCACTGTGTTATTTGTTTCTGCTGGGCAGGGTTGCCAACCAGAATTTTTCTTTTTATTGGACAAGTTATAAAACAATCACAGACTGACAACATTTTTTAAAGACATATTCAAAAGCCATAATTGATAAGAACTCATTACCAGCATGAACTGGAAACTGTGAAATAATAATAATTACCACAAAAATAACCTGCTCAAGTATCACCAGGAACTTCTGGACGGTTGGCAACCCATGGGCTGTATTTTGAGGTGCATTATGTTATTGCTGACCCCACCTACTTGCGCGGGCCCTGTCTACTTGTGTTGGCCCCACATTCTGTCTCTTCAACATGGGACCAGTTTTAGTTTTTTTTCAGGGCTACTTTAAGGTCCCAATCCATCCCAGTTAGGAGATAGAGAGAGTTAGGAGAAATTAAAGCCAGCCCTGAGAATGCCTGTGGGTGCGCTTCTATACTGTGTAGGAAGCTATTGTAAGGATAAACTAAAATACATAATTTTGGATGGTGAGACATCTTCTAATCCTAGGATCTACAATATTTCCAATTTTCTATCAGAAGAAAAACTAGGCAATCTTTTTTGTGAAATGAAATTTGAAGAAACTTAACAAAAATACTTTTTGAGCCTACAGTTTCTATGCAGACCTATGTGTCTCCATGGTCACAGATGGCAAACTCTGTATTTATATTGCCATCCACCTGTCCCCTATTTCTTGTTAAACTAAAAGTAAATCTGCTGCAGAGGGTATTTTGAAGTCATGGCTATCATGGAGATGTATAGGTCAGCAAAGAAGCTGTCGACACAAAACCAGAGTATACTTTTAAATAAAGCTGATACCTTCTACATTTTAGATGAAATGAAACAATGAAAACTGGTTGTGAAGATGAACATGGTTATTTCTCCCCTACAGGGTGCAATTCACCCCTACAGGGTGAAATACTGTTAGGTGTGATGGTAAAGGAAGAATTTGCCCTGAACATGCCCATAACCAGTCAATCAAGCTGAACTAGGTGGGGAGAAGTTAGCAGGGTGCCATCCCCATGACTCCTCCCCATTTACAGCTAATTTTTAAGTTCTGGTTTCTTTGAAATGCAGCAGCAAAGCCCCATTCTTTAGGCCCCATTCACACGACCGTGTCCGTTTTGCGGCCCCGCAGAACACGGACACCAACCGTTTCCACAGAAGATATGACATGTCTTACTGTATCTTTGGCCACAGATCCATTGATGTGGGGTGCACGCAGCCAGTGTTTTATGGTTCCTATGGATCTTAAGGTAAAGATAAACTGACAGCTTCATGAACATATCTAGGTAACAGAAATGTATAATTATATTATAGACATACCCCATATACCAGCTCCCCCACCATCCCGTTCCATGCTTTCATGTCTGAATCACGTGCGCCATACTTTCCATCCTTTACGATCTCTAGTTTGTACTTGAATCCCACATGCTTGGCAACTTCTTGGGCAAGTTCCACGCAGTAACCCTCAAACTTATCATTGCCTTCGAATTCGTCTGCATTCTTTTTATACATCACGTATGGTGCTTCCTAATTACAATAAATAAAGGACAAAAGTGTTTCATTAATTACACAGATTACCACTTACAGCCGTCTATCGAAGCTCAGCTTCATTTAAGAGCAATACAATTACAGCATATCCTCTAAATGGCTTTCCAAAGTACCCGTCAGGGAATGAAAATGATATGTACCTCTCATGGGTGAGCCCTATTTTTTATGTGACACACTTCTATACAGGCTTGAATCCTTAGAAATAAGACCATATCTGTTTCCAGCATGGTAGAGGAGAAACCACCTACCAACAGTACATGGGCAGAACACATACTTCCCAACTTTGTAAGCAAAGAGGGACATATTTAGCAGCGCGCGAATCAAGTTTTTTCCGCATTAGGCCACGCCTCTAACTCTGCCCAAAACATAACTATACACCTAATCCCACCCAGTCCCCTTACTGCCCCACATAGTAATTATTCCCCAGTTATGTGCCCCCATTAATATGCCCAGCTGTGCCCCCAGTAATATGCACTGTTATGTGCACCCAGTAATGTGCCCTGTTATTTGCCCCCAGTAATATGCCCAGCCGTGCCCCCAGTAATGTGCCCTGTTATGTGCCCCCAGTAATATGCCCACATTGTGGCCCCCTGTAATATGCTCAGCAGTGCCCCCCTTGTAATATGCCCACATTGTGCCTCCCAGTAATTTTGTGCCCCCAGTAATATGCCCACATTGTGCCCCCCAGTAATATGCCCACATTGTGGCCCCCAGTAATATGCCCAGCTGTGCCTCCCAGTAATTTTGTGCCCCCAGTAATATGCCCAGCTGTGTCCCCAATAATATGCCCACATTGTGCCCCCCTGTAATATGCCCACATTGTGCCCCCCAATAATATGCCCACATTGTGGCCCCCTGTAATATGCCCAGCTGTGTCCCCCTGTAATATGCCCACATTGTGCCTCACAGTAATTTTGTGCCCCCAGTAGTATGCCCACATTGTGCCTCCCAGTAATTTAGTGCCCCCAGTAATATGATTTGCCCCACAGAAAGTAAAAAAAATAAAATAACACTGCATACTTAACTTCTTCCTAGCAGCATCACCAGCAGGACATCGGCTGGTTTAGTCTGGAGAGGGCAGAGCCAAAGCAGACTTCCGGCCCCACCCCCGCCCAGACCCTAGATATGGAGAGCTGCAGGTGGTACGGAGGGATGATTGATGAAGCAGTGAGCCAATGCTGGCTCTCTGCTTCATCACAATGCAGGCAACTATATCTGCGTCCTACAGACGGGACATACCTCCCCCGTACCAGGACAGCGGGACAGCCACTGCAATCGGGACTGTCCCTCTGGATCTGGGACAGTTGGGAGGTATGCAGAACAGGCTGATGTATGTGAGCAGTTATAGGGGGTACAGAGGCAGCAGATACACCGAGGCCCTGGTGACTGAGGGGACCAATATACCATTCTGCTACATAAGAAGTCATCAATGTTATAAGTGTCACATGGTAGCTTGGGAGCCATGTTACAGAGTTTGTATTAGGTCCCAGGACTTATGCCTTAAAAGGATAAATGGATATCGATATACTGTATTAACATAAAGGGATTTTTATGTATTACTATATTATGCCCCAGGTTAAAGACAGACTAGCATTGTTCCTGTTCAGACATAAGTCCGACATAAGTATAAAAAGTTTCATACTGATACTACAAACTTAGGGCCTGAACATAATGACTGGAACATGTCATGGGTACAATGTGCATTATCATGGTTGTTTCGCACATTAGGGCACATTTACTAAACCTATAGGTGGAGTAATTTAAACCGGCTGTCTAGACATGCTCCAGATTTATCATCAGGCTGGATGATGAATCCAATGCAGGGTTAGACACTTTTGTCTAACTGCATAAACTTTTGGTTGAATTACTTTGAGACATCATTTTATGCCAGAATTCTAGTACAATTATGGAGAAAAATGTCAATTTGCACCACTTTTTTAGAGAAATTCTAGGTGCAGCCACAATTTTAAATCTCGGTCATTGCGTGCCCTGGATTAGACGTGATTGTACATCCACTAATTCACACAACTGAGCATTTTATCATAGTCCAACATCATTTTAAACTGTGGCAGGCCAGCAAATATTTTTACTTTCTTCCTGATTTTTTGTGATCTGTATTTTTTTTTCTTTGGAAAGAAATCTCTTGAGCTTTCTGTTGTCATTACCTCATTGTCAGAGGACATAAATCATCTGCAGATATCAGTAAGTGTCCATATCTCTGGACATTTGGACACAGTAATCTACAGTATACTGGCTAAGCGATGCTATCTCAACACACTACTGTGAGCTACACCTTCATCTGCATGCACTGTAAGGTGACTTTAGTTTTCTTCATATGTGGAGAGATTTTGCTCTTTAAACATTATTAGATATGGTACATAGTTACATAGTGCAGTTGAAGAAAGACAGACGCCCATAAAGTTCAACCAAGGGATAGGTGAGGATGTAAATTTTAGGAAAGGGAAGTAAGAACCAGATTTCTACACATTTTTATAAGCATTAATACAGCTTTTCATCATATTTTTCGTACGGGCCATTTACAGATTTATGTAAATTAATCATGTCCTCTCTTAGATGACTAAATAAAAGAGGAGCCACTCTTAACCAAGGGTTGGGTCTGGTATTCCAGTTCAACCTAATCCACCTTAATGTAGTTGAGCTGCAATAACAGTTAAAGTCCATTTCCAAGAGTGGTGTACTTCCAGAAAACCAAAAATAGCCTGTTTTTCTAATCTGAGTCTTAGTCAAGGGTATCTCAGTGATAAACTAATCACAGGGTATGTGGCTTCTTGGAATTCTCAGCCATCTGGTGTAATTCATTGGGGAACCTGGTAGCAAGAACCAGACAAGCTAGGCAGACACTTTATCCTCAGTATTAATTACCTGTCATCAACCCAAGACATTTCTTTACTTTGTCCAAATTTTGGGATTTTGCTAACTTGGCCAAACATAGATAGATCATGCTAGAAAATCAAATGGGCAATCAGCATTGTGACTAGAGATGAGCGAACATGCTCGTCCGAGCTTCGTGCTCATTCGAGCATTGGGGTATTCGCATATGCTCGCTACTCGGACGAGCATATCGCGATCCTCGAGGAAATGGCAACTTCCTCTTCCTGCATGTTAGCCGCCTTTTTTCAGCCAATCAACATGAAAGAGAGTCTTTGGTACCTCCTAGCATCACGTGGGGGCCCTACAAGTCGATAGCAGGGATTGGCTGGCCAGATCAGATGACCTGGGAATATAAGAATCTGGTCCCGCGCTGCTCACGTCATACGCCGTCTGCATGAGATTAGAGATAGAGCTGCTGTCTGTCAGGGAGAGTGTTAAGGCCTGAATTTAGATGTTGGTTAGGCAGGAATCACCCACAAATAACCCAACAGCCCTTCTAAGGGCTACAAGCACGTTTTTTTTTTTTTGGTCTCCTCCTGGCTGCTGGCTGGGACTTGTAGTGCAGCTACCGCCATCTTGGCTGCACAGTTAGCGCGTGAAATTAGAATCTGGTTAGGCAGGAATCATCCACAAAGAACCCAACGCTCCTTCTAAGGGCTACAACAACATTTTTTTTTGTCCTCCTCTCGGCTGCTGGCTGGGACTTGTAGTGCAGCTACCGCCATCTTGGCTGCACACTGTGCACAGCAACTGGTGGCAGAAAGGGGACAGCACATGGTCCACACAGACCCCAATGAAATTGCCCAAAGTCCTCTCTGTACTCATTTTTGCTGCTGCTGTACCTTGGCTTGCTGGGATCTGTAGTGCAGTCTAGGGAATACGTTTTGTCACTCAGTTATATAAACTACAGTCCAGTGAACAATTGTGAGGTGTGTGATACACTAGCCGCAGTCTAGAGAATACATTTTTTTCACTTAATTATATAAACTACAGTCCAGTGAATAATTGTGAGGCGTGTAATACACTAGACGCAGTCTAGAGAATCCGTTTTTTTCACTCAATTATATAAACTACAGTCCAGTGAACAATTGTGAGGTGTGCGATACACTAGCCGTAGTCTAGAGAATACGTTTTTTTCACTCAATTATATAAACTACAGTCCAGTGAACAATTGTGAGGAGTGTGATACACTAGCCGCAGTCTAGATAATAATTTTTTTCACTCAATTATATAAACTACAGTCCAGTGAACAATTGTGAGGTGTGCGGTCCACTAGCCGCAGTCTAGAGAATACGTTTTTTTCACTCAATTATATAAACTACAGTCCAGTGAACAATTGTGAGGTGTGCGACACACTAGCCGCAGTCTAGAGAATACGTTTTTTTCACTCAATTATATAAACTACAGTCCAGTGAACAATTGTGAGGTGTGTGATACACTAGCCGCAGCCTAGAGAATACGTTTTTTTCACTCAATTATATAAACTACAGTCCAGTGAACAATTGTGAGGAGTGTGATACACTAGCCGCAGTCTAGAGAAAATTTTTTTTCACTCAATTATATAAACTACAGTCCAGTGAACAATTGTGAGGTGTGCGGTCCACTAGCCGCAGTCTAGAGAATACGTTTTTTTCACTCAATTATATAAACTACAGTCCAGTGAACAATTGTGAGGTGTGCGATACACTAGCCACAGCCTAGAGAATACGTTTTTTTCACTCAATTATATAAACTACAGTCCAGTGAACAATTGTGAGGTGTGCGATACACTAGCCACAGTCGGGAACCCCCCTTTTGGTGGGATAACTAAAAGTGTTATCTCCCCTTAAGTCATGTTAACCAATGCTACATCTGTATATAAACTACAGTCCAGTGAACAATTGTACGGTGTGCGATACACTAGCCGCAGTCTAGAGAATAAGTTTTTTTCACTCAATTATATAAAGTACAGTCCAGTGAACAATTGTGAGGAGTGTGATACACTAGCCGCAGTCTAGAGAATAATTTTTTTCACTCAATTATATAAACTACAGTCCAGTGAACAATTGTGAAGTGTGCGATACACTAGCCGCAGTCTAGAGAATAATTTTTTTCACTCAATTATATAAACTACAGTCCAGTGAACAATTGTGAGGTGTGCGATACACTAGCCGCAGTCTAGAGAATACGTTTTTTTCACTCAATTATATAAACTACAGTCCAGTGAACAATTGTGAGGTGTGTGATACACTAGCCGCAGTCTACAGAGTATAATTTTTTTCACTCAATTACATAAACTACAGTCCAGTGAACAATTGTGAGGTGCTGTAGAGCAGCGTCAGTCTATAAAATACGTATTTTCTCGCAGTTATATGTATTACAGTCCAGTGAAAAATGGAGTGCTTTGCGGTAAAATAGCCGCCATATAAAGACTACGTTTTTTTCTCAGTTATATGTACTACAGTCCATTGAAAAATGTAGTGGTTTGCGGTAAAATAGCCGCAGTCTAAAAATTCCTTTTTTTCTCTCAGTTATATATACTACAGTGCAGTGAACAATTCTGTCGTGTACGGTATAGTAGCTGCTCTCTAGTGTTGACACCAACAAGTGACCAAGTTAGTTGAGGTAGCAGGTGAAGCACATAAAATTTTACACTGACACAGCATGGCGGTGACACCACCAATGCCTTGGTCAGACTGAGATTGCAGTCAAATGGCTGTAGGTGAGCCTCCCAAAAATTTGTTTTGGAGTGTCTGAAGTTGACCCTCATAAAAAATTGTTTTGGAGTGTCTGTATTTGACCCTCTTGTAAAATTGTTTTTGGAGTGTCTGTAGTTGACCCTCCTGTAAAATTGTTTTTGAGTGTCTGTAGTTGACGCTACTAAAAAATGTATTGGAGAGAGGGCCTGTAGGTGGCCCTCCATAAACACTGTTTGTATAGAGCACCAGTTGGCCCTCAGAAACATTGTCTGTTGGCTCAGCGTTTGTGTAAGAAAAGGAGGAGGAGGAGAGGAGAGGATACATAAAGAATCTTCATGTTGAGCTGCTTTCCCCCGCTGGAATTTTGCATTACGGTGAAATCCAGGCTTTATTCGCTTATCAGTGATGATGCCACCAGCTGCACTGAAGACCCGCTCTGACAACACGCTAGCGGCAGGGCAGGCCAGCACCTCCAAGGCGTACAGCGCCAGTTCAGGCAATGTGTCCAGCTGTGCAACCCAGTAGTTGTATGGAGCAGAGTGATCACGCAGGATGTTGGTATGGTCACCTAGGTACTCCCTCACCATCTTTCTGAACAGCTCCCCCCCTACTGGGGGAAGGGTGACATAGTCTTGCTGGGGTGCCATAAAACTTGCAAAGTCCTTGGAGAGTGTTCCCCTTCCAGTGCTTGACAAGCTGCCTGCTCCCCTCCTCTCCCCCGCGAGTTGGCCAACAGAACTACGTCCTCTGCCACTAGCGGTGTCAGATGGGAAGGATAGTTTCAGCTTATGCACTAGGGACTGTTGATATTGATTCACTCTCATACTCCTTTCCTCTACACGAATGAGAGTGGAAAAGTTCTGCTTGTACCTGGGGTCCAGTAGGGTGAACACCCAGTAATCGGTGTTGTCAGAAATGCTTCTAACGCGAAGGTCACGGGAAAGGCAGCCTAACATGAAGTCAGCCATGTGCGCCAGAGTCCCAACACGCAATAATCTCTTCAATAGGCTGACTCTCCATTTCCTCCTCCTCCTCCAACTCCTCCTCTTCAGCCCATACACGCTCAACAGATAAGAAGGAATGAGCATAGGTACCCTCTTCAGTCTCACCAACAGTCTCCTTCTCTTCCTTCTCTTCCTCCTCATCCTCCTCCTCATCCTCCTCCAATACGTGCTGAGAAACAGACCTGAGGGTGGTCTGGCTATCAAGCAACGTATCTTCTTCCCCCATCTCCTGTGACAAGAGCAAAGCCTCTGACTTCATGCTGAGCAGTGACTATTTCAGCAGACAAAGCAGCGGGATGGTGACGCTGATATTGGCAACATCGCCGCTGACCATCTGTGTTGACTCCTCAAAGTTGCTTAACACCTGACAGATATCAGACATCCACGTCCACTCCTCATTGTACACTTGAAGAAGCTGACTAACCTGACTACCAGTTCTTGTGGAAGTTGTCATCTGGCAGTCTAGAATTGCCCTTCGCTGCTGGTAAACCCTGGCTAACGTAATGTGGAATTCCATTGTGTGGGCACGTCGCACAAAAGCGCCGTTGCACTGCCCTGAGAGTGGCAGCATCTGTGGTTGACTTGCAGAAATGCGCAAAGATGCTTCGCACCTTGGTGAGCAAATCAGACAAATTGGAGTAGGTCTTGAGGAACCGCTGAACCACAAGATTGAACATGTGGGCCAGGCAGGTTTTATATGCAGTGTTTATATGGGTTGTTGTTACTTTGGGAAATAGTATTGGTGTATAATGGCACATGTGTGAGCCTGCCGAGTTGCAGAGCCGCCACCAGGTTACGCCCATTGTCACACACAACCATGCCTGGTTTGAGTTTCAGCGGCACCAGCCAAAGATCGGTCTGCGCCGTGATGCCCTGTAACAGCTCTTGGGCGGTGTGCCTCTTGTCACCTAAGCTCAGCAGTTTCAGCACCGCCTGTTGGCGCTTACCCACGGCAGTGCTGCTGCGCGTAGAGCTACCAACTGAAGGCACCGTGCTCACAGATTGTATTTGAGAGTAGGAGGAGGGGTTGGAGGAAGAGGCATAATAAGTCTGAGAAACCATGACTGAGGTAGGCCCCGCAATCCTTGGTGTGGGCATTACATGAGCGGCCCCAGGGTCAGACTCGATCCCAGCCTCCATCAAGTTAACCCAATGTGCCGTCAGGGAGATATAGTGTCCCTGCCCGCCAGCACTTGTCCACGTGTCCGTGGTTAGGTGGACCTTCTCAGTAACCGCGTTGGTCAGGGCACGGATGATGTTCTCTGACACATGCTGGTGTAGGGCTGGGACGGCACATCGTGAAAAATAATGGGGGACCAAGTACCGAGGGACAGCCACCGCCATCAGGTTGCAGAAAGCCTCAGTCTCTACCAGTCTATATCGCAGCATCTCCAGGCTCAGCCGTTTTAAAATGTGGACGTTTAGGGCTTGTGCATGTGGGTGGGTGGGTGTAACTGTATTTGCGTTTGCGCTTGCGCTCCAATGTCTGATGCAAAGACAGCTGAAGGCTGCGCTGGGACACATTGGTGTAGGGTGTGGAGGATCGTGGAGGTGAAGGGGTGGTTGTAGGGCGGGAGGCGCTCGTGCCGGGGTCCTGGGCGGGGGATTGACTCGCTGAGCCAGCATGTGACAAAGGGGTAGGAGCAGTGGTGTGATACGCAGGAGGTGAACGGCCTTGGTTCCATTGAGTCGTGTGTTTAGCACTCATATGCCTGCGCATGCTGGTAGTGGTTAGGCTGGTAGTGGTGGCTCCCCTGCTGATCCTGGTGTGGCACAGGTTGCATACCACAGTCCGTCTGTCATCCTCACATTCTTTAAAAAACCTCCAGACTTGCGAACATCTAGGCCTCGGCACGGGAGATTCACTACGTGAAACAGTTGCTGATCTACTTGCTTTGGCCCTGCTTCTCCCTCTGGCCACCCCACTGCCTCTTCCAACCTTTTCTGGTGCTGCACTTTCCTCCCCCTCAGAAGCACTGTCTTGACTAGGCTTACCAACCGAGCTTGGGTCAGTCACCTCATCATCCACCTGCTCTTCCTCCGACTCCTCACTCTGCTCCCCCCTCGTACTTACTGCCCTGACAACAACGTCAATGTCTGACAACCATGTCTCATCATCATCCGACACCTCTTGACGCACTACTTGCACTAAGTCCACATTCTTATCACCCACAGACTGCGAAAGTTCTACATTTTGGGCAGCGGGACAGAGCAACTGCTCAGGTTGCTGTTGAGTAGTGGTTTGTGTCTTTGGGTAGGGTCCTGAAAAGACTTCCTGTGAATATGCCGGATCTGAATCCATATTTTCCATGGGAGGGGTGTTGAGGGGTTAATAGTGAGCAAGTCTGTCTATCTGTATGTATGTATCTTTCTCTCTCTTTTTTCACATGCTGGCCAGCAAACCTTTGTCTCTGCCCACTATCATTTCCACAGACAAACTAGCTCAGTATTCCCCACCACCAAACACACAGCATTACCTGCTACTTACCTGCAGGAGACTAAACCTGAGGAGAGGGTGTGCTGGGTTTATATAGGGTGCTGCTAATTATTGCCAGGTGAGGCAAAGCTGCAACCAAACCTAGTGGGTTTATGTACTGTTTGGTATAATTTGGTAAAATGTATATAGATTGTAAGCTCCTTTTTATTTTAAAAGGAGACAGCTAGAATGCTTTGTGTTTTATGTAGTTTAATGTATGATTTATGTGCAATATTTCTGTTTTAAACCAAATGCATGTTCCTTTAAGACTGATGGATTCTGGGAACTGGTAAATTGTATATAAGTGCAGACTGGATGGGCTGAGAGCTGGGGTGCTACTTGATCCTAAGGTAGCTGCAACTTAACCCCTTATTCTCCTGAACTTTGTTTTTGTTAATTTGTTTGTTTTTGCTCAAAAATAAACCTGAGCTTATTTTGCCAAGACCTGAGTGAGGACTGTTTCTAACGGCAACGACTCCCACACCCCAACAAGGGGCAGGCTGGGGGAAAGGAGGTTGAGCTGGAGGAGCCAGAGGTCTACTCCCTTGGCTAAAGTGGGTGGACTGTGTGGAAGACTGGGTGGTGGATAAATTACTTGGACACATTATCCGCTATCCACGTCATCACCTGTTCGCACTGTTGTGGTTTCAATAGTGGTGTACCACGTGACCTTGTAAGTTGCGAGATTAAGCTAGGGAGCGAAATTCTGTGGCGTTCCACTGCTCCCTCATCAGTAGGTACTGTGTCACCCTGCCCAGGACCACGGCCTCTGCCCCCCTACATCACTTGGACACCCACGTCCTCGACCCTTAGCCCTTGGGTTCAACATTTTGTGTAATCACTAAACTGTCGAATTAATATCTGAGGCCACAAACGTATTCTCTAGACTGCGGATAGTGTACCACACACCACAGAATTTTTCACTGGACTGTATTAAATGTATCTGAGAGAAAAAACTTATTCTCTAGACTGCCGCTAGTATAACGCACACCACACAATTTTTCACTGCACTGTAGGATATATGAATGAGAGAAAAAAATTTATATTTTCTAGACTCCGGCTAGTGTGCAGCACACGACAGAAATTTTCACTGCACTGTAGTATACATAACTGAGAGAAAAAAACATAGTCTTTAGACGGCGGCTATTGTACCACAAATCACTAAATTTTTCACTGCACTGTATGATATATAACTGAGAGAAAAAAACGTATATTTTCTACACTCCGGCTACTGTGCAGCACCCAACAGAATATTTCACTGCGCTGTAGGATATCTAATTGAGAGATAGACTGACCTAGACTGACGCTACTGTACAGCCCACACATAATTGTTCACTGGACTGTAGTATATATAACTGAGAGAAAATACGTATTCCGAAGACTGCACTACAGATCCCAGCAAGCCAAGGTACAGCAGCAGCAAAAATGAATACTGAGAGAACTTTGGGCAATTTCTTTTGGGTCTGTGTGGACCACGTGCTGTCCCTTCTGCCACCAGTCCCTGTGCACAGCGTGCAGCCGAGATGGCTGTAGCTGCACTACAAGTCCCAGCCAGCAGCCGAGAGGAGGCCAAAAAAAAAGGTCATTGTAGCTCTTAGAAGGACCGTTGGGTTCTTTGTGGATGATTCCTGCCTAACCACATTCTAATTTCACGCCCTAACAGTGTGCAGCCAAGATGGCGGTCGCTTCACTACAAGTCCCAGCCAGCAGCCAGGAGGAGGCCAAAAAAAAAAAGGTCGTTGTAGCCCTTAGAAGGACCGTTGGGTTCTTTGTGGGTGATTCCTGCCTAACCAAAATCTAAATTGAGGCCCTAACAGTGTGCAGCCAAGATTGCGGTCGCTGCACTACAAGTCCCAGCCATCAGCCAGGAGGAGGCCAAAAAAAAAGGTCGTTGTAGCCCTTAGAAGGAGCGTTGGGTTCTTTGTGGATGATTCCTGCCTAACCACATTCCAATTTCACGCCCTAACAGTGTGCAGCCAAGATGGCTGTAGCTGCACTACAAGTCCCAGCCAGCAGCCAGGAGGAGACAAAAAAAAAAGGTGCTTGTAGCCCTTAGAAGGGCTGTTGGGTTCTTTGTGGGTGATTCCTGCCTAACCAACATCTAAATTCAGGCCCTAACACTCTCCCTGACAGACAGCAGCTCTATCCCTAATCTCATGCAGGCGGCATCTGACGTTCACCGCCATACCGTGTCATGGTAAAATTTTAAGTGCTTCACCTGCTACCTCAGTCTCACTTGGTCACTCTGGGTTCACCGTCATGCTGTGTCAGGGTAAATTTTTGGGTGGTTCACCTGCTACCTCAATCTAACTTGGTCACCAAGCTGTCACCAAGCTGTGTCAGGCTTATGCCTGCGTCGTGGGGCGGGGGATAGAACAGCAGTGCCAGCATGGGCAGTGGTGTCACCCGCAGGCGGTGATGGACCTTCGTTGCACCTAGTTGGGTGCTTTACTAACATGTGATGGGCATGTGCATTGCCCATCTTGGTCTGGGTCAGCACAATTGTCTTGAGGGTCACCACCAGGCTGTTGCCCGAGAATTTGGGGTAATGGTGGGATTAGGCAGCCTCAGAGGCATCCATGCACGCTGCCCCTGCTGTTTCCTGTCCATTTCTGTGGTGTTTCCATCATTTTCTGAGGTTTCCAGGTTTTCACCCAGCCTTCCCTAGGCAGAGCCTTGGTCCCCTGCAAAAAATGCTCGAGTCTCCCATTGACTTCAATGGGGTTCGTTATTCGAAACGAGCACCTGAGCATCGGGAAAAATTCGACTCGAATAACGAGCACCCGAGCATTTTAGTGCTCGCTCATCTCTAATTGTGACCAGTAGGATAATGTAGAGTCAGGTTGGCATAGTAAATCAGTGCAGTGCTGGTAGACTGCATTGAGGCTATGGGTTCAATTCATATCAAGACAACTTGTTTGAATATGTTCTCTATTTATCCCCATGTGTCTACTTAGCTTTTAACTATGCTGATAAAGAGGAGTAAAGACCATGGTACCATATCTCCAGAATTATAAATCTTCCTTAAATACTATGGCATGCTCTTAAATTAGCAGTGAAGATGAATGGTATGGCATTATTAGTCAGTTTATGGTGCACTGGAGTACTGTTAAAATGGCCATTAGTAAACACACACATTAAAAAGGCTTTGTAGGTGGCCTTTCATTGTCAGTTCTAGCTTTTATGAAGGTCCCTTTAAACTAACACTACAGGAAAAATTGATATGTTGTGTTATACCTAGTGCAGGTCCTCAGAAGGCGGTGTATGACACAGGAATTTGAGGATCATCTGTCAGCATGATCAACTCTAGTAAACCAGGTATTCTACCACCAACCTGGTAGGATTGATCATGCTGAGTGCAAAACCCTTGTAGCAATCTGATGTGTTGTTTTGGTGAAAATATTACTTTTCCTTTTCTGTTAATACGTGTTTGGAACAAGGGGGGCTGGGGGGGGGGTGGCCCTAGCCCCTCAGAGCACAATTACACCACCGTCTTTCAGGCTTAGTCACTCGCTCTCTTCCAGTGATCGATATGGCCAGACAATTGCTCTGTTCCAATGCCTGGCTCTGAAATATGGTGCACACACCAGTAAGAGTTCAATCAGTGCATGGGCAGTAGATATCTTTTAGCTTCTGAACTGTGCTGATTGAACTCACCATGGCACATGTGCGAGATTGCAGGGCCAGGCATTGGCACAAAGTACAGTACATTTCTATCACATGTAGTGTACACTATTTTTTCACTCTGAAATTGGTGGCATAGGACCAGTGGCGTGCCTAGGGTGTTTGTACAACTTTCACAGTAGTTATGCCCTCATTGTGCCCCTTTCACAGTGGTAATGCCTTATCTGTGCCCCCTTCACAGTTGGAATACCATCTCTGTGCCCCTTCAGAGTAGTTATGCCCACTCAGTGCTCCATAACAGTTATGCCCACCCCCTTCACAGGAATAATGCTCTCTGTGCCCCCTTCACAGTAGTAATGCCCACTGTGCCCCTTCATAATAGTAATGCCCATTGTACCCCTTTCACAGTAGTAATGCCCATTGTGCCCCCTTCATAGCCCCCTTCAACCCCCCCCCCCCCTCTTAGCATGCCACTGCATAGGACATAGGAAAAAAATAAGGACCTCATTCACAACTGTGTTGTAGGCTCCATCAAACAATGCAGCATGCTGCCCTATTCTGTAAAATGTTGAACACCATGAAAGAAAACTCACGGACCCCATTATAATCAATGGGACCTGACGCGTGGCATTGATTTGTGTCATGTGATGGATCCATCTTTGGTTTGCTTTCCACTTTTCTGTTCCTGTGACAGAATGGAATGCATAAGTGAATGAAGCCTACCAAAATTGAGGCAAAAAAGGAGAGTTATTGCCTGATTAGTTGTTTTGCAGTCTTTGCCCAGAGCTAGACTCTAGATGTGTGATCACATGAACAAAGCCTTGAAAGAGTAGTCTGGTGTAGCAAACCTATTTTAAACCTCCCTTTTAGGATATTTTATGTTAATAAAGAAGAGTCCCTTATTCTGGATGCTCTTCTATTATCCAGAATGGAGCATGGCGACAAAGAGAATCTCTCATTCTGGAGCACTTCCATGCATTACATGGACAACTGCTTAATTTTAACAGTAACTGTGTAATACTTCAATTCTCCTGTGGTGGTGCTGCAGGTAAATTAAAGACTTAACATACTGTAAGTGGTTAAAGCGCAAACCTATATGTAATGAACCAATGCATGCATACCAGTATGGTGGTGACAATATACGTCCTGTTCTGCACTCCTATAGATTCATTTCCAGCTTGAGCATCGGTAGCCAGAGGGATTAGTTTATCATCTTCATTCCACGTAGCAATCTGTTAATTAGGAAAGAAAACGTATTATCCATGAATGGCTTCTTTATATAGTTCTAGACCATTAAACATGCAATTGAATACTCTAACAAGTTTTTTTTTAAGTTTGGAATTCCACAGTAGGTAAGAGAAAAACAACAAGAGAGCCATCCTAGATTTATGGCATTGGCTAATAAATCAGTGTTTCCCAGTTGGTTTGGAGTGGTGTGGTGACAATGCATTGAGTGTGGGCGACTTTTACAAGAGGATTTAAAACTGTCAGTCAGTGGCAGCAGCTCCAGCTGTCAAGGGCCATTAACAAGAGTGAGAACTCATATTTCCGAATAATCTTGCAGACACCCCACGCTGTTAAAAATGTTACTGGGATTTAAAAGGACTTCATTCTATCAAGTTTTATCTCAACTGGATCTCATTTTGGTTGATTTAATAATGTTTCTTAGTTTTTATTGCCTGGATCACCAGTCTCAGGCTGCGGTTAGCTCTGATTTAGAAGTCTAGGATAAAAATGCTTATTGACAAAGACATATAAGGGCGATTTTGCTGTGGCTAATCGGAACAAATAGGTTTCCTTTGGGTAGATTGAAGGGTTTGAGGTACTGCAATGGGCTCAAAGAACCACCCATCCAAAGTTAACAATGTCACCAAGCTAGATAATAGCTGTCAAAGCAACAGGATTGGCCCCTATTGATACATGTCCATGTAGAGGTGCAGTATGAGACCACAGAAGACTATAGATGCATACATATGCATATACTGTATGTATAAGATGCCAAAAATATTCTGTTCCATTACTATTTCCAACATATGATTTTTGTACAGTCTGTAAGAAAAATTCACATTTCATGGTTCACAAGACTACCATACTAAGTCTATCATTAGGCCAAATGATTCCTGTATTTCAATAAGAACTCTTGAGATCAAAAGTGACTCTGAAATAAACCTTGACATAGAAGAGGTGCATAGCCTTCATTTCAGGACAACACAGGGCCCAATTCAGTTATGCTATGGGAAAGGGGCACTTTGTGGCTTTAGATATTAAAAGGGGAATTGTGGCATTTCATTTTGAGCAATTTAAGGTTATGGCCACACATTTCATATTTTGTGAGCTGTTAGGACATTTCTGTATTTTGCTTCAAGTCATTTAGAGCAATAAATGCATCACTGGTGACAAGACAGGGATATCGATTAGAATGAAGTCCTCAACTCTGCTGTCATGAGATTTTGCTTCCCTAAGGCCCCTTTCACACGGGCGAGATTTCCGTGCGGGTGCAATGCGTGATGCGAACGCATTGCACCCGCACTGAATCCTGACCCATTCATTTTAATGGGGCTTTTCACATGAGCGTTTTTTTTCACGCATCAATTCTGCGTTGCGTGAAAAACGCAGCATGTTCTATATTCTGCGTTTTTCACGCAGCCCAGGCTCCATAGAAATGAATGGGGTTGTGTTAAAAACGCAACGCAATGCATTGCATCCGCATGCAATCCGCGCGTTTTTAACGCAACGCATCTGCAACGCATCCGCAACGCATCCGCAACGCATCCTGAACAAATCCGCGACGCTCGTGTGAAAGAGGCCTAAGGGTGTCAGAGCCCTTAAAAGGCTTTTCTGAGATTTAAATACTGATCGGTAGGGGTCTGACACCTGGGACCCCCGCAGATCAGCTGATTGAGAAGGCATCAGCGCTCCTGTGGGAGCCACAGCCTTCTCCATGCTCACCAAGCAAAGCGCCTTACACTGTAGCGGCTGTGCTTGGTATTGCAGATCAGCCCCATTCACTTCAATGGGGCTGAGTTGCGCCTAGGCCTTGTGACCGATGAACATATCATCACTCGGCCTAGGGAAAGTTCTCCACTGCCTTCTCAAACAGCTGATTGGCAGGGATCCTGGGTGTCCCACTCAATAAATAAATGCCAGAGTCTAATATTATGACTCATTTGTTTGATTATCTTTATCTACTTTTAGAACCCATTTGAAAATCGGATGTAATTTTAGGTCAAATTTATGCAGAAATATAGAAAATTCTGAAGAGTTCACAAAGAACCACTGTATATGTTAATAGGGATAGGTGACCAAAACATGATACACAATTAACAATACATCCTATTCCCTGTAGGATCTCTGAGTATTTACTTTGTCCCTTCCTTGGCTACAAAAACTGAAGGGTCCCACTGGCAGTAACTCTATGAAAGGTATTTTTTAGTAGTGCCATCAATATAAAAAAGGTATTAGCCATTGCATGTTAAAACGGATGAGATGTTATTCTAGGGGATAAGCATCTGATCGGTCTGACTACTGGAACCACCACTGTTTCCAAGAAAGCGGATGTTGTTCCCCTGAAATAATCGAGTGGCAAGTTATGCTAGACCTCTTCCACTCCACTCATTCTCTAAGGGACTACCAAAGATAGATAAGAGCAGTACTTGATTGTCTTAAGTGGTCAGACCTCCACTAATCAGATGCTTATTCCTTATCCTGTGGACCTATTGTCTACCTATTAATAAGTAATAGTATCAGAAGACAGGAAGGTGAGGCGTGGAGAGGAGAGGAGAGGAGGAGGATGAAGCTGCAGTTTCATTGCTGAAAAAATTCAAATTGATATTGGCCCATGTAATGCATGGATGGGCTTGGTCTATTCTACCTTATAGAGGGGAACCTGAATGAGGGACCCTTCCCTTTGATGCCCATATATAAAAAATGGGCATATCAACAGGGGTTGTCTTCAAGATTTTAAAAAACACACAATGGTTTTCACATCACAGCCACGGTGTAGGGGAAATTAATGTGGAATTAGAAAGTTTCAGATTATGGTATGTTGGCACCAGCCATATTTAGGTCATAATTTGCACGTTCTCCAGCTTTTCACCTGATTTCTAAAAGTTTGAGAGAAATTAGGGATGGGCTTAGCAGGATGGGAAGGAGAAAGTCTTGATAAATCTTCCCAAACTTTTTAATATGAAAGCCACCAGGTTTTCGAGACACTTAGCACACAGCTAATTTTGATGGGGGAATTTGTCGAGAGCTGCTAATTTCTACTGAGGTGTCTGCTACAGGGAGGGACAATGTTGTATTCTAGATGGCCATTTATTCGGGTCTTCCAGAACAAAGCCATTGCTTGTTTGTGACTCTCTGACGTTGGTCCCAAGGTGGGGGACTCATTTTTTTAATGATAATCTCTAATAGGTGGCTGTTAAAATGAGTTAATCGCTTTAAATACGAGAAGCCTATATGACTACCTTTATATTCAAGAATTTTTGTTATATGCTGTATAGCATCCATATGTCTTTTACAGATACACAATTGGTCTCAATACACACAAAGTGCCAAATTACTACTAGTACTACAAGGCACACAGCTGGACAAGTGCTTGAAGTATTAGCACCTCTGTGCTGTGGCTAGAACTGAAGGCACAAGAACAGATGAGTCTAATGCAGTTCGAAAGCCTTATTGTGTAAGCAGCTTCCAATCACTTTCTGTTAGCCTATGCTACAAGGAGATGATGACTTTCGACCCTCCAAGCCGTCCAGTTTCAGAGACACTGAGCAATGTCTTTGAGAACAAAGTACAGGTGACATAACGCCCACAGCCTGTAGTGTTCAAAGATGTAAACCTTAGGGAACAGAGCTAAGACGTGCAAGTCAATGGAATAATGGCCCTTCGAACTTTTCATTGATGTAAAGCACACGCTGTCTAATGTGCATCTTATTGGCAAATTCTGTTTAATGCTACATACACTATACATGTAGCAGTCCTTTTCTTTTGTATCGTGAGATTTCTATAGCAAAAAACAACAACAATAATACGTCATGATTAAAGATGAGCAAAGTTCTCAAAAATTTGATTTGCTGCTTCACCGAATTTTATAAACAAATTTGCTTTGTGACAAATTATTTTGTTACAAAGTGCATTTCTTTGTAAATAGCAGATTCAATAACAGGGAATGGAGATTGTGCCGCCCCCTGTCATTGATCCCCTCAGATGCTGCGATCAATGATCAATATTAAGGCCTTTTAGGGGTTGATTAAAAAAAAAAAATTATACTTACCTCATCTATTGGAGTGTGAAGAGGCAGCTACGGCCATCTTGCTTTAAGATCCAGTGTGAAATCTTGCATGGCACGGCCCAAATGGATGAGGTAAGTATGATTTTTTATTTTTACCACCATTTCAGGGAAAAACAGTTTGTTACCACGAAGAACACGGAGATTTGGCTTTGTGGCAAATAAAATTTTTCCTGAAATTCGGATCAAAGTCCAGTTTGCCAACTTCAATTCGCTCAACACCAGTCACATTACGTCATGATCATCAGGCAGCAAAGGTCACTGTGAAAGAACAGTATATGGAGTCCTTGGCTTCAAGCTACTGAGGGCAACTAGTTAATCAAATAAAAAGTAGTAGTGGGCTCTTCGCCTGCAGGGCCATTGAGTAATTTGCAGGTTGGTTGCATAGCTTGCACAAACGGTATGTTCATGTAATAGTGGGCCGGCGTCCTTGTATCCCTAGCAACCCAGGGGAGGGGAGGACCCGGCGATGCACGCTTCACAAGCGTGGTCAGCGTCTTCCATCCCCTGGACTACAAGCGGCAGGGGAGCTGAGCACCGATGCCATGAGTTGGAGCTCAGGTGTATTGAGGTTTCTGATTTGGGTCACGTAACGCTGGCCACGTCGTGTCACTCATCTGCTGGCCCTATTTAAACAGGCAGCCTGCTGGCCACAGGTTGCCTGTGATTGGTCTTTATACCTGTACTTGCAATTTAAACTGCTGTGACATTGTGCTTCGACTCCGGCTTGAATATTTGACCTCGTCCTCGTCTCCTCCTTCTGTACTTTGTTATCTCTCGGCTTTGACCTCGGCTCATGTGTTTGACTTTGCTTTGTTTGATCCTCTGGTGTTTGACGTGACTTCCTGGTTTGACCTCGTCTCGGCGATCTTCGTATATTGTGTGAGTTCTGTCTTTGTTTACTGTTTTCTCCAGTTGTTCCCCCTCCCTGTACGCTCCGGCACGTACCTAGGTTAGGGAACGTCGACCAGTTGTACGCCGTTGCCTAGGATGGGCCCTGCAAGTAGTCAGGGTGGGTCAGAGGTGGGGTGGAATTCAGGGCTGCACATACCCCTGAAAACGTGACAGTTCACCCCTGAAGTAAACTACACTGCATTGACAAGTTAAGGGTATGGCAACACTATAAGACTTCTGCGTGCAGTTTTGGAAACCAAACCCAGAAGTGAATTAAAAAAAGAGGAGAAGTTGAATATTCTCCTTTATACTTTCTGGATTTTGTCAATATTGAGGAGAGTGGAGAACAGAATCCAAATGAGAACACAGGTGCTGGAAGTGATGCATGTCCCACGCCTTGCATACCTCTTGTCCACCCTTGCCCTTGGTGAAAAAAAGATTACTTTGAAAAAATATCAAGACTGGCATTTTCTACTTCGAGTCTTGATCCCCTGTGTGCTGGAGTGAGATGTGTCTAATATAAGATGCCTCATAGTAAATTAACCTCTCTTGACCTATGTACACATGAAAGAAAATCAAATCTACACCAGCTACAGGTTGGTGTAGACCTGGGTTATAACTTATAAATTATAATAAATTCAGAAGGCTACTGAGGCTCTACACCTCCTGCTAAGCCACACAACCTTACCCAAATATGATGTGCACCATGCTGTGGGATGTTTTTATACCACTTCTGTGGCTTAAACACTTAATAAATTGCCCCCACTGTGTCATACAAATGGGTATTCACCTCATAAATTGATGTCATATCACTAGGGTATGCCATCACTTTTTGACTGGTTGCAGTCTGACCTGTGAGACCCTAACCAACCCTGAGAATGAAGTAGCTGCACCACTGAAGCTCCATCACAGTCTTTCCTTGCAGAGCAGACCCATTCAAGTAGATGGGACTGGCTGCAGTTTCCTGCACAGAGAAGAGGCTAAGAGGTCTACTGTGTAAGGAAAACAGTGAAGAGGTCACCATGCCAAATTATTGGGTGACCCCTTCAAATGTCAGACCCCCCATTGATTATAAAGTGATGGCATATTCTAGCAGTATAATGTACCATCACTTTATAATGGCAAAACAAATACTGTATACTGTGTTATACCTAGTGCAGGGCCTGAGGGGTAGTTTATTGCACAGTCTTTCTCTCTTTGCGCTTTTTTGTATTCTTGTATTATACGCAACCCTCCTTTTGGCCCTCTAACAGGTAAAAGAAAAATTATAAAATAAAATGTTATTCAATGTTTTCACACTTTTATCCTACTGCCCATTGACTTTATTTAAAAAAAAAACAGTTCCATAGCATATACAGTACACGTGTATGGTGCCCTACATCTGTTTTCACTTTTTATTGGTTTATAAAGAACATGTCTGCCATTCGGAACCATCACAGAAACACTATTGAGTCACATTCATCAAAACTGGTTTGGTGCCAATCACTACCAATCACAGTGCAGCATTCACTTTACCAGAGCAGTTGCTTGCTATTGTCAATAATGACAATTTTGATAAATGAGGCCCGAGTCTCTGTAAAATAATCCACCAGTTCTTGTCTTTTGCCCTCTGCTCTATGGTTACCTTAAAGGGGTTTTCTGAGACTTTAAAAGGTCAGATGGGATAGGTAATCAGTACCTGATTGGTTGGGGTCCGACATCTGGGACCCTTGTGGATCAGCTGTTTGAGAAGGTACCGGCGCTCGCAGTAGCGCCGTGGCTTTCTTTCAGCTTCTCCAAGGCCAGTGACGACATTCATCAGTCACATGGCCTAAGCGCAGCTACCAAGCACAGCCGCTATCAAAAGTATGACGTTTGCTTGGTAAGCTGCAAGAAGGCCATGGCGCTCAGAGGAGTGCTGTTTCCTTCTTGAACAGCTGATTGGTGGGGATCCTGGGTGTCAGACCTCAACCAATAAGATACTGATGACCTATCCAGAGGATAGATTATTAGTAATAAAATGCTTGGAAAACCCTTTTAAACTCCACAGACAAAAAAGCAAAGACAGCTCCAAGCATTTTCTCTTTCCCCTCTTTGGATTTCCCCACTCATTAAAGCATGCTTCTGATTTCATCTAATGAACAACTTGCATGACTTTCATTAAAATGTTAATTAGCTCAGAGTGGATAATTTGTGGAAATTGTAATCTGAGGTAAACCCCACCCCTGAAAATTTGTACATAGAAATGTTAATTTCCTCTCTGTGTTTCACATCCATAAGAAGATATATAAGACCTGACATGGCACAGGTCATAGTGCGCTCCTATGCACACTATGTCCTGTCCTGAAGCTGTGCACTTCCAGGACTTACTGCAGCGCAGGCATCCGGAGAAGAAGAACAGGGAGCGCTGAGTAATACCAGTGCTAGGACTAAGAGCACCATACTCACTCTCCATGGTACTGTAGCTACCCTCCTGTCCGCCACTAGACATCTCTGGTGCCTTGCCTTCTCTGAGAATGAATGTACATTTGCCCAATTGTTCTTTCCCCCAACATATAGTTTTTTCCCCCAAGATCCAGCCAATACTGCCAATGTCAGATTGTGCAGGGACACACCCAAAGCTAGTAATTGTACCTTCATTGCAAACTGCTAGTAATTCATTCATAACCTTTGGTAGGAATAATACAGGAATGGCACAACTTAGAGTCAGAAGACTAGATGATCCAGAATTGTTGTTACTTGGGGAATGCAAATAGTTATCTTTACAATTAGAGCCTCCCTAACTTTTCAGTCTCTAGAGTTCAGCACCACGGAGAGCTCAGGATTGGTAAGAGCTCCTGCACATAACCATATTTTTTCTTTAGTGTTCACAGGTTTTTTTTTTTTTTTTTTAAAGATAGCACGCTGATCCATACAATTCAATGGAGTCATGTACTCATCCATTTTTTTTCACAAATCCATGCGTCAGAACCATAAAATTCACTGCAGGTCCTATTTTTGTCTGTTTTTTTTTTACTTTGGTTTTATATTTTCTTTCTGTTGATGGAAGTGTAAACATGCACATGGTAGCTTTTGAAGAATACATTTGACTATGGTTGTGTGCATGAGGTCTTCTGAGCAGTGGGTTGTATGTGTAATGACTATGAGAATATTGATAGAATACAGTTAGTTCAGTCAAAATACACAATATCTTTTACAGCTAGAGTCAAAATGTCATTTGTTTCCAGCATACTAAGAACATTTTCATCATAATTCCTTCCTGCTCCATAACATAATATAACATTATGATAAGTGGCCCATTGCTGTGAACTGACGTACTGTAATAATACGTCATATATTGTAAATGGCACTATACAGACAGGCTACCGCTGCAATAGTGACAGCATCTGACGAGTTCGACCCAGGGAATGGGCTCCTTATGGCAGCCCATCAGTTTCCACCCACAGGCTACATAATAAAAAATAAAAAAACACAACATAAATTTGGTTTTGTTGTAATCCTATTGACCCACAGAATAGTTAAGATGTCAACTATATTGCAGGGAGAAAACTATAAAAATAAAAAAACAAGAACACAAGTTCAAAATTGCCCTTTTTTGTTCAACTTTACTCCCAGAAACAGAATAAAAAGTCATCCAAAAGTCATAATTACCTTCGAATTGTATCAGTAAAAACTATTGCTTATTCCACAAAAAACAAGCCCTTATATAGGGGCATAAAAACATGTTTTTTTCTTTCAAAACCTGTTTTTATTGTGCAAAAGTAGTAAAAAAAAAAAACAAAACATACATTTGGTATCACCATAATTGTTGTCAAGATCAGTGGATGTGGATCCACTGTGTCACGAGAATGTCTTCCCCTAAGGGCGTTGTCTAAGTGTACCTCCCGTTCTTCACAGTACCCCTGATGGTGGGGATAGGCTTTCCCGAGGAGGTACACCAGGTCGCTACCTCTTGGGGTGAGACAATACTCGTGACAGCTGGCCAGACGGACAGAGTACTAAAGTGCAAAACACCAGAGAGACAGATACGCAGGACAGACACACACCAAGGGAGGAGATGTGGAAGGATGACTGGAGTCAGCAATGCACTGGAAGCAGACCGGAGAGGATCAGCCAGGGGCGGGAATCAGGAACAGGAACCACGAACAGGAGCCAGGAACGGAAGCCAGGTACTGGATAGTAGTGTTCAAACAACAGCAGGACTAGGGCAATGTTCGCACTGCAGCAGGACTGGGGTGGTGTTCACACTTCAGCAGGACTAGAGCGGAGTTCACACTTCAGCAGGGCTAGAGCGGTGTTCACACTTCAGCAGGCCAAGACAGTGTTCACTCTATAGCAGGACTAGAGCGGTGTTCACACTACAGCAGGACTAAGGCAATACGGGAACCTTCGCAAGTCAGGATGACTTATAACGCTCAGGCAAGGAGTAAGTGTCCAAGGAGGACTTATATAGTTACAGACAGGAGGAAAGGGGAGGAACCAATTAAGGAGCTGACCTAATAAAATGCAGCACCTGGAGCCCAGGGCAAAAGAGAACAAGACTTCACACTGACCAAGCAACAAACATCAAGGCAGCAAAGAGCGAGAACGCTGGCCGCAGCGGTAAGTACGCGTGCGCCGCCTGGGACCCCCGGGAGGCGTTACAACTGTGCTGACCCACAGAATAAAGGTGACATTTTTTATGCCACACAGTGAATGTGGCAAAATTTAAAGCGCAAAAAAGGGCAAGCTGTATTTTTTCACTACCACCATAAAAAATTCACAAAATATGATCAATACGTTATATGAACATCACAAAAAATTATAACAAATCCTGATAAAGCTACATAAACAAAACTTTTTTTAAAAAATGGCTTTTTTGAATATAGAGATGAAAAATTGAAAAAATCACCACATCCTAATGCCAAACTAGGCCATGTCTGAGCAAAAAAATGTTGGGCAAAACTTTTTTCTTTCTATGACTACATCACTATTTGAAGCCTACCGGATTTCAAAATGCAAATGTGAAATTAGTCTTAGGCTCCATATAAGTAAGAGCACAATATACTATATATGATTTATTTTTTTAAATGGCAGAATGAATTAAAAAAAGCAGTTCCACCATATAGTACATATATGTTTATACTACTAACCATTAGAGATGAGCGAATCTATTCGCCGATTCGTATCGAATCTTGGAAATTTTTAGCTGCGAAGCGAATCCGAATATTAGGTGATTCACTTCGGCTTTGTACACATTTGCTCCGTAGTTTGTCCTATAAATTATACGCTATTGCTACGTATAAGTTACTGTTGCGTACAAATTCAATTCATTAGTGGAATTTTACTGTTAGTTCGTTTATCGTGTGCAAAAGCCCGGGAAGAAAGCGGTGTCCTGACCTAGTAGGCAGGGCTTGCTCTGATTGGCTCAGGCTCGGTAAGCCAGTGACGCATCACTTCTGCTGCGACTGCTGAGACGAGCAGAAGCACTGTGTGTGAAATTCTGAGACTCTGAGACCTGTTTTGTGAAAATTGGGGTGTAATTGCTCTGGGAATCCATATTACACATACCCGGGATACTGCAGGGCCAGTTCAGGGCTAGTAATTAATCAGGCAGGGAGCGAGAGACAGGGAGAGATAGGGAGAGACAAGGAGATACAGGGACAAAGACCAGCTGCAGGGCCACAGAGTGAATTGAAAAATGTCTGGAATGGATAAGAAAAAGGGGTTCAGTTCCAGCCAGACCTCGAGCTCTAAAAAACAGAAGGTGGCACAGGGCAGAAGTGCCAAAGGATCTTTAGCCGGAGCATCTACTAGTAGTATTCGCATTACTTGGCCGTTGTTCCACCAGGCTAACCCACCAAGGCGCAAAATTGTAGTGGAGGAGAAAGTGGATGACATAGTGGAATGGATGGCACGCTCATCTCAGTCTCAGCCGAATGATCTGCTGTCATCTGCTGATACAGTATCCATATGAAGCCAGTGGACAGACTCAGAGAATTCCTCCTGTTCCACCATTCCTCTCCAGCAAAACCTGTCATTTCCATACGCACTTTGTACGCTTATGCGTACGTGTTTAAAGAGGTTGCGTACCTTTTTACCTGAATGTTCGTTATTAGTGTGCGAATGTTAGCTAAAAGCCATATGATTACGTATATTTTGTACGCAAATTCAGCGAATCTATTCTTCGAATATACGAATCTTAGGAAAAGTTCGGCGAATGTTCGTCAAATAAAATTTTGCATGATTCGCTCATCTCTACTAACCATAAAGAAATAATCCCACATTTTATATTCTTACCTGTCGGATGCCTTTATGTTTTAACTCCAGTACATGCAGTGTGTAGTTTGTCCGTCTTCCTTTTTCGTTAAACTGAACATTTCCAGATAGCCCCTCCAGTCGAACCTTATGAAACAATATAATAAGTAATTAAGTACTATAAAATAGTTTTACGTGGAAAAAATACATCTCCCGAAAAACAGGTCACCAGAGTTCAGTGCAATATAGGGTCCTAGTTTTGCTGTTAGGGGTGTCAACAGACTGTTGACTGCTTCCAAGTGTCAGACAGCAGAATCTTGAATGCTGCTTTAGATACTAATATTTCTGTTCAAAGTAGATTTGAAGAGCAACCTCTACACAATCTCATTATTTATTCCCATTTTCCCATAGCATTTTGGTCTTTTTGGCTAGCTTAATCCAGATAGTCATTGTCCGTATTTGCTTCATTTATTTATCAATGGTCAAAAAATGTTAAAAGAAGGCTTCAAATAGTTTTTGAAAAACAGTCAATACAGTATTTCCTACTTCCCTTAGTGACTAGGTTATTTTGCATTGTCCAATAATACTGATACTGGTGTATATAATTTGTAGTAATAATAATTGGATCTGTGTGTTTTTAGACCTCTTACATACCTGTTGTAAAGCTCTCTGTATGTCTATACCTTGCCCCCATGGAACGGCAGGGTTGGCCAAGCAGTCTCCAGCATTACCCCGTCGTGAAATGTCTATTCTTTGTTTCCTGAGATTCTGGAAGGCTTCATACATCACACGAACGCCATCATATGTCAGAGCAGAGGTGTACTGTAACCAACAAAAGAGTGAAAAAATACCATGTATTAGACATACAGAACATTACATACAGTATTACGAGACAAGAATCCAGTTTGTGCACAGGAGTCAGGACTTTTTTCATAGAAATAACTAAATGTAACCAATAAATGACTTGAAATTTAATAAATGGCTTTTCCAGCAGAAAAAAAACATTCTTAGGCTGGGCCCTTAATGTTTGATGAGTGGGGTTGTATTCCCTAGGAAACACAATTGAAGGGGTCTAAACAGCAGTACTAGACACAGCTATCCATATGGACAAGCCATTGTGCCTACGTAAGAATGAAGGGAACAACGGTTCTCACTTTGCAATACCTTTAGTGTGCTGTTTGGAGGGAGGATCTGGAGGATAAGCAAACTTCATGAAATATCCTAAAGGCCCTTTTTTATATCCTAAGCAATTCTTGGGATTGAACCTTTTGTTCCTGATAATTGTCTGCTCCTCAGAGGAGGTGACAGTGCTGCATTTACATGCAGCAATCATCTACTCTGTTCACTGTTTACACAGCACGATCTGTTGCCCAGAAGTGATGATGAGGTGACCATATGCTGATGTTTTCACCCAATGAAAGAGTATTTGCTCATTCATTGGGTGACTGATACCTTTAAACAGGGCAATTACAGAATCAAGAACAATTGTTTTCCATCGTTTTCCAAATTGGGGCTCACCCCAATAAACCACTCATTGACCACTCATATACAACAAGTTAAATCATTTTTTAGAGTGCCCAAAGGAGAACATGAAATTCAATGAAAGTCCATTCAGATGGGTCCAGTAATAGTAATAAGTACTATTCACACCATAAAACATAATTTGAACATATTACTTAAAACTGCAAAAAAGTTTCAAAAATAAAGTTGGACACGAATAACTGCTACAGTAGGACGTGTATGTTTTATACTTAGCTAAGTGACCTTTTATATCTCCATATGGACAAACTTCCTCTCTTTGATATTGAAATCAGCCAGGGAATAAGAACCATTAACCTCTATACTTAAAAGAACAATGTCGAATTACAAGGTTCAACGTGCTTAAGATGCTAAGCAAGAAAAGTCTGTGCAGATTACGTGATTTCCATATAACTTAGATAAATGTGCTGAAATTGTAAGGGAGTCAACACCTAGGGTCCTTTTACACGCAGAGATTTCTGCCCCTTAATAAGCCCGATAAACGATACAGAATGTTGATTGATGCTTGTTATGTCCTGTTTACATGAGGCAATCATTGAGTAGAGTAAAGTAGAGAGATGTGCTGCTGACAAAATGGTAGTATTGGTGGTGCAAAAAAGATGAGCATTTTCAGAGTGTTGATCAATCAGAATCTTCAGCCAGTGTAAAAGGCAGGGGTGCACCACCAATAAGACCAGATGAGGCAATCGCCTCAGGAAGCACCAGGAAGGGGCAAGAGGGGTGCAGCAGAAGGGACATGGGCAGTGACTGTTTTAATTGTGGCAAAAGGGTTAGGTTAAGAAATTGCCATGGGGAAGGGGGGGGGGGCGCCGTTTCAGTTTTCTCCTCAGGCAGCAGAAAGGTTAGGTACAGCCCTGGTAAAAGGTCTTTAATTCCATGTGCTGTTGAACAGGACAGATAAACCTAGTGTTGGGATCCTATTACATGTGTCAATACCTGCCCATAACATGTGCTGGTCAAAGATATAACAAATCGATTGGATCTCATTTGAAAAGCTTTTTACACAGCTCCGAGCAAAATGTATAGGCATGAACGAGATTGTTTGGTCCACACACAATCTACATATTGTCGACAGTATATCCTCTGTGTCCACCGTCTTGAATTTCATTCTGCCTGAACCAAATCCTGGCTTGTTTCCTCAAGACATACAGTAGACATATGTTTTACTCTGAAATGCAATGGGGTTTCAGGGAAAACAGTTTTAAAGACAAGTCAGGCATGTAGAGAAGAGTGTGGCTCCTTCCCACCCAGCTCGATTTTTACTTCTAGGAAAAATACCTATATTTTCCATAGTTTTTGCCAGATATGGCAGCTCATCCCTATTCAATTGAATGGAGTGGACCATGCTGTAAAACTAAACACAGCCCATGGACAAAGGTTACAATGGTATAGAACTAGTCAGTTGATGCTGCTTAAGAGCCTATTGCATTAGACATTTGCACTGTAGATGTCCTCTACCACTGAAGACCTTGTTGGTTTGGAATCACACAATGCCATTCTCAGCTTGAGTTGCACGCATCAACATCTGTTTCTCTTTTAAAATGTTTTTATTATATGCCAGTTAGAGCGCCAGGTTCTACACACCACATGGGGTTAATAGAGTATCCTAGTTTAAATTAATAGCACATCTATATTAACCGACCTATGAGGGCCACATGTATTAAAACACAACTCCTACAACAAAGGTGGGTATATCCAAAAATCATTCATAATCCAAAGTTGCCATAAAATAATATATTCTTTATTTAATCATCGTATTAAAAAACATATAAAAAAGAGTCCACACAACATTGGTGAAACAAATTGGTGAAACAAACAACAGAGGGACCACTAGAAAAAGGTTTGCAACAATGATATACCACATGAAGAAAGGCTGACACTAAATAATATTATAGTAACATCTGCCTACTACCACAAAAATAGGCCCAAGTACAGATAAGTCTTACCAATTGTCTAGCACTTAGACTAACAACAAAGACAAAGCATAAGCCAAAATGTATATCTACCATACCAGTGTCCCTCACTCAGCCAACACATTTCGCCAACAGGCTTCCCCTATTTTTGGGTATATACACCTTTGTTGTGGTCAAACTAATAGCAGAAAATTCCTCCTGGTCTTCTAAAATTGTATTTGGCTTTCATTGTCACAGTATTACCAGGATACTAGTGCATACATAGCAGACCATGTTGCTCCTATGGAAAGATCCTTTGAGAGATGGGAACCAGAGTTAGTTGATCCCATTCACTTTGATACTAGAGGACAAGAGCCCATGCAGGACTCAAGTGCAAGTGATGGGATGGGAAACTGGTGTATGTGTCGTGGGTAGTGTGAAGAGGGAGGAAATACAAAGATTACAAAAATGTGAGGCTGCCATATACTAAATATGATGGAATGGCTGGTGTGGCTCAGTGATAGAAAAAGATCCACCCAGCTGGGGAAGGGACAAGTATCTTAGTAACTTTGATAGGCAAGCATAAAATAACAATGGAGCATCATAAAAAGAAATGTAATGGGGACCTGTTCCATTAGGACATGAAAGACCTATCATTATTTTGATCCTCCTACCGTATTCTTGGGCTCCTACTCTTGCCTTTTATCATTCACAGCTATCACTACGTACATGTACCTCTAGTCTGAGTGGATATGGGCCCCCTTTATATGCTGTATGCTATGGCCTGTTGTTGCTGCCCTGTGTTTGGGCAAACCTCACTATTTGCACCACTTTGGGGATAGGCCCCTTAATTGCTTAACCCCATAGTAGCCGCTATGCCTACTACTCTATTAATTAGGTCAAAGCACTCTAAGGATCTACTAGCATAAAAACCCATGGTTGCCAAATGGGAGACAACTATGGCTGAAAAAGTACAATATTTCATAGGAAACATGACCTGCTTTCAACTATGTCCATAAGAAATGAATGGTCAGTGGACCTGACAGATTACTAGAAGTTCTTTACTTGTATTGGTTATACATGATGGTAACACATGAAGCTGATCACAATATTCACTACTGTACTAATTATACTGTATGGAAATGACTTTCTGTTTCATAACGCTAGGAGATCTGCCTAGATAAGCCATAATGATCCTGACAGGTATATCCAATGAATCATCAGACCCAGTATGCTAAAAAAAGAATACTGGGTGAAAAATGTCTCCATTACATGTTGTCAAGGATGATAATAATCTTTACAATATTTGTTGTCATGACAAATTCAAATAGGGTAACACACGCTGTACATGTGATACACGGTAATATGTGTTCATTTCCCTCTGTCTCAGCAGTGTCTAAATAAATGGTCATCCATATTGCTTCCCAGAACTTGTAAAAATCGGATTACTATGGCAAAAAAGAGAGGGGAATCAGCTGAATATGGCCAAGTATTTCTCTTTTCCCCTGTTCTAGCTCAAAACCGGTTCATTCTTGATCCAAACACCTAGATGTGGTTGCTAGGGCTTCGCTGCCTGACAACCTTAAAGGAAAAGCTGCAGTGGTTAGGTAGTGTATCCATGGCAACCAATCTGTTTCAAATGGACATACTGTCTTCTAAAAGCAATGGGGAGATTTGTCAAAACTTGTGCAAAGGGAAACGGGCTTAGTTGCCCAAAGCAACCAATCAGATTCCGCCTTTGAAAACTAAAAGATGGAATCTCACTGGTTACTATGGAAAACTAGGTCAGTTTCCCGTTACATCAGTTTTGATAAATTTCCCCAGATGTTTTTAAGGTGGTTTATTACAGCACATATGGAATCTAATGCTATGATTTATTTTCTGATTGATTCTGGCATCCAACAGAAAGAAATTCTTTTTATTCCTTCATATAAAACCAGAGCTGTAGAGAGGTACCTTATGGATCTTTAGATGAGCCTTATTATGGCCCTGTACAAAACAACCTTAAATGGGGTTGTCCAACTTAAAGGGAACCTATCATCAACTTTATGCTGACCTCACTGAGAACAGCATAAAATAGTGACAGAAATGCTGATTTCAGCGGTATGTCACTCATGAGCTAAAAGTAAGTGGTTGCGGAGAACCAGCATCATAATCATTGCAGCCCAGGCCTTGAAAAGAGTCAAATCTACCTGAGAAGAGTCATGGCTATTCCTAATCTCCTGATCTCCCGCCTTTCTGCTGATGACTGGCAGTTCTCTCCTGGAGAAAAAGAGAGGAGAGAAAACTAGGTAGAAGCCTGTCAGTCATCAGCAGAATAACCATGAATAACCATGACTCTTCTCAGGTGGCCGGGACTCTTTTCCAGGCCTAGTCTGCAATGATTGTGATGTTGGTTCTCGGCAACCAGTTACTTTTAACTTATAAAGGACAGACCCCTGAAATCAACTCACCTGTCTCTACTTTATTCTGCCGTTAGTATTGACAGCAAAAAGTTGATGACAGGTTCCCATTAAGTGGGTTTTATATAATCCCCCCACCAAGAGGCACCTGTAAAGGGAAGCCTACTTACCTGCTCTCTGAGGCCTGGTTCCAGCTCTGTGGGTCAATTTATGTCTATACTGTGCTTCAGTCCCTGCATTTAAACCTCCATCATGGAAAGGGTTTAAGGGTTCACCGCTGACTTCACTGTGCTTCAGTCCTCACATGTAAACTTCCGGCACAGGCAGAAGTACGGTATCTACGGTCATTTGTCGCTTGAGGGACACATCACCGCTGTGGCCAGTCATTGGATTCAGCGAGGCACATGAACATCGGGGTGCTGGTAAATATTAGTGTTCAGCGAACTTCTGTTTTCAAGTTCGGTCTACAAGATTCGGGTTCAGGTAATCTAAGAATTCCGTTATGGATTCTGCTACTTATGGTCCATGGTAGTGGAACCCATAATGGAATTCTTAGATAACCCAAAACCGAATCTTGTATGCCGAACTTGAAAACAGAAGTTCACTCAACACCAGTAAATATGCTTCCCATATGGGTTGAGGGTTATTTAAAAACTTACTTAGAAATTGGACAACCCCTAAATTCATGTGCATGAGTTCTAAGTCTATATACACAACTTAAGGACTGAATGGCATTAATTTTACGGAATGGCATTAATGTTTTTTCTTTTGTATAATGTTGTACTGAAAAGTACAATCAAAAATTGCACCCTTTGGGCATCTATAGGTATGATGCTGTATACCAGGTATAGTAAGCATGAAACAATATAGAAAAACCTGTAACCCACCATGACTAGTTTACACAGTTCAGAAATAGTTTATGGTTATTTTGGACTCCCAAATGTATAATGTACTCAGTGATGTCATGGTACAAAGGTAATGAGTTTACAGCGTCGGATTAATGCACAAGGGGATGTCACAATAGTGAGATAATGTGCATAACCATGTGACAGCACAAAGATAATGAACTTAGTGATGTCACAGTATGGGAATAATGAGCAACATAAAATCAAAGTACAGTAAAAACACAAAAAAACAGGTCATGTACATTGTCATATCGCAGCGTAGGAAAAAACACATAACGGTGTCAAATGCAGGTGTAATGCACAAAAGATGTCCTAGTGGAGAAATAATGTAAAATATTAAAAGTAATAATGCACACAGGGTAACCATAGTGCTCAAGAATAAAAGAGCATCTGTCAGCAGACTTGTAGCTATGAAACTGGCTGACCTGTTACATGTGTGCCTGGCAGCTGAAGGCATCTGTGTTGGCACCATGTTCATATGTGCCCACATTGCTGAGAAAAATTAAGTTGTAATGTATGCAAATTGGCGTCTAGGAGCAATGGGGGCGTTGCCGTTACTTGTAGAGGCTCTGCTCTCTCTGCAACTGCCGCGCCCTCTGCACTTTGATAGGCAGGACAAGGCAGTGAAAACATGATCACAGTTGGCCTTGTTAATCAAAGTGCAGAGGGCGTGGCAGTTGCAGAGAGAGCAGAGCTTCTAGGAGTAATGACAATGCCACCGTTGCTCCTAGAGGCTCACTAGCAGCAATAACATGCTGCATATTGTTACAATATTATTATTATATATACATAATATTATGAGCCAGTGTGCTGGGTGGGCTCAGTAAGTATATGTATTGCCTAGCTGGAATAAAGCAAGCATCCTCAAGTCTACGCCCTGTTACCTGTGTCAATACACTACAACCACAGTACAAGACAGACAGTCTCAGATTCAGTAATTATAGAAGCGGTGTTACTTCAAATGTCTATTGCATGGAAGAACAGTATCAGTAATAGTAACAGTATTTCTTACAATACTTTTATAGAGGGTTTTATGAGCACCATGAGCTGCTAATTTAAAAATATAAAAGTGGGTGTAAACTGGCTTAAACTGTACAGGTGCTACCATACTAGATATCTCAGTCAGTATAGATTCTTATGGCTGCCTCTAGTGATGTTGGGTAGACACAGGAGACATAGGAGGATCTACAAGCTATCTGCAACCACTCTAAGACCACTCCATATTTATAAATCTATGAAGTTATTCGTTCAAGCTGTATTCTTGGTTTAACGATCCTTTTAATAAGGATCAGTTGCCAGACCAACCAT
The DNA here is from genome assembly GCA_900303285.1 of Rhinella marina. Taxonomy (NCBI): domain Eukaryota; kingdom Metazoa; phylum Chordata; class Amphibia; order Anura; family Bufonidae; genus Rhinella; species Rhinella marina. Next base: position 208,400 of record ONZH01020052.1, on the reverse strand, counting down.
TTGTTTTTATCAGCATTCAATATTCTTTGTTTCCATGTAACAGCTGCTGTTCTTCTGAGCTTGTATACAATCTGGATAGAGTAACACACAATTTACCAGAGATTTGGCTGAGATGTTCTGGAAAATAAGCCTACTAGATACACGAGGCATTACGTCTGCTATGATCTTGAAGATAGACTATCATATTAACATATATTAAGTCACTGTTCCTGAGCTATAAAGACAATGGTCCCATATGATTAAGGTCACTAGGAGCCAAGAACTGAAAAGCAATGATAATGCATTGATCTTCAATTAAAACTGTGGCAGGAAGGCTCTAAGAAAGTAACCTAAAGATACCTATTAACATAAAGATTGTTTAACTATTATGTTAATCCTATCCCTCTTTCAAGGGAACTTGCACATTTACCCTCCCACAAGTACCACAATGATTGCTAAAACTTCATCCTTCTCAAAGAATGAGAAGGATGGAGAAGATGGATGGTATGGAGACATAAACTACAAATAGGAGGATTGGGTAACTGTCTGACTTAGCTATGAATTCCAGTATCCTAATTTACTCCTCTAATTGTATAACTTAAGAAATTGAGTCAAAAACTTGCCTTTGGTTTCTTCCAGTCCACACGCGGTTGTTCTCGGCCATCATAGTTTTTCCACTGCTGTAAGATCTGAGATACCCTGGCATCTGTGTAGTTGACCAGTTGAAAACCTGTTACATTGGCTCCTGCTTCTTTAAACTTCTGTAATTCAATGTCCATGAATCCCTGAAAAATGACAATTTGTGTGTAAGAAAATCAGTTCATAGCACATGAATGTGTCATCAGAGTTGTTGCTTTGCCCTTGAAGTTATTTTGCCATTACTGAGAAGCCTCAAAGTCTTCTATATTTGTTGGCAATAGCTTGAAGAACCCATGTACAGTAATGCCTTTGTAACTTTTTTCTTTCATTGGCACACAGCTTTTTAGTAGAACATTATGGTGGCCTTCTACGTTATGGTCAGTGTTTGATCAAGGTGATTTGAACTGACCAGAGGAACGGAATATGGCTCACCTTTAAAATAAGTTTACCGTCACCCTCTGATGCAAGACAAATACCAGTTTTTTATAATGTTCCCACAGTCCGTAGGGATGAATAGTAAAAACAATGAAAATTCTAGCAAGAGATCCTCTGAAATGTTAGCTTTAGATTGGTTTGCCTTATGCTGGACCTCATAGGCTGGGGATTATTAATGGGTCAAAATATGGGCCCACCCAATATGTGAAAAACCAATATCAACTATATTTAATGGGGCATGACTGTTATACTTGGGTGAAATGAGTGGATAACTTTTAGGGGTTATTTAGTCTGTCCAACTTTTTCTTATGGAAAAGGTCTTAAAAAGATAAGTTGATCTCTTTCCTGCATTTGGAACCCCTCAGGATTGCGTGTTATCAACTTGGTGGCTATAGTGGAATTTCAAACAACCCATTCAAATGGGCCAATGGAGCAACTGTATACTGCACAGACAAGCCATATTGTGAGTTCACTTCTTTGTAGAGGTTCTCCATTCTGCCCGATAGATAAGAGGTCTCTATGTCCTAATAGGACAAATGGATAGTGGTTGTCTAAGGCAGTAATGATTCAAAAACTGCATTTTGTGTTCACTCAAGCAGAAATTTTACAATAAAAATTCAGCAAATAATTTCTCACAGTGAAGATAGTTATAAAGGAGCAAATAAAGTACATTATTCATCTCCTGATGTGTTGCATTTGTTGTTTTTTTTTTAAGCCGTAACCTCATTATCTTTTATAACTTATTCTAAAATACTGAAGATCATCTATCGTTACGAGCAATTTACTTGCTGCATTTCAAGTAAATGAATCGAAGACGTCTATTGTAGACTGTAAGTTCTGTACAAATTGGAAATATTTGTTATTTTGTTTTCTTAACAAAGGCTACAATTACGTAGCAGCTGCTAGCATGCATAGAACGCTGTGCCACGGCATTGTTCGTTAGTTCCTTTGGCAACACATGCGAAGTAATGCGTTCACCACATGCTTATCAACAATGCTTCCATTTGCACAATGGCCCAGCACAGAACAAACTCCAACAGTGTAACCCGCCTCTGCAAATTTCTCTAAAATCCTATACTTCACTTACCAGGTTTGCAAGAATATAATGATATCCGACAATGTTTTTTTCTAGCTTGATGATCTGCAAGGAAGAGAAATCTGGTTAATTACTATCACAGCTTCACTGAACACATTGTGGAAAACGGTGTAGGCGTTCTAAAGCCTTGCATAACTGAATGTGTGGTCAGGAAAAATAATGACATGAGAACATAATGAACCGGGGAATGGTTTAAAGGGGTATTCCCATTTCAGCCATTGATGGCGTATCGCTAAGATAGGTGCAGGTCCCCCTTCTGTGAAGCGCTCCTTTTCAAGAACGGGCCTCCTAAAGTGAAGCATAGTTCATGTGCAAGCCCGGACAAATTCCATTCTGTGCTATGGGAGCTCCGAAAATAGTCGAGCAATCCCATAGCTGTGAATGGAGAGGTGGCCATACATGCAGGGTGTGCTCTCCATGGGGCTCATATAGCAGTGAATGGAAAGCACACCACACAGTGCTCTCTGGAGAAAGGAGCAGGTCCTAGAAGGGGACATTGATGGCATACCCTTTAAAAAAGACAGAAACAACAAAAAACTTAATGTTCAGAAGGTGCCATATACAAGGGATGGAAATAATATGACTCATATGAACTCTTGGAGGGGCTGTTTCTTCTCATGGAGACCCAGCTGAGGTAGGGAGTCATATGGGCAGTGCCCCGGGGAACAGTATACAAAATAGCACATTAAAGGGGCTGTTGATTCCCCCAAGCACAACGTGCCTCAGTGACACTTGTAACCTCTGTTCACTTCGGAAATTGACAATGAGAAAACTGGAGCAGGTCCAACTGAAAGAGCCGGAACTGAGAGTTGGGCAGCAGGTACGTATGCTTCCCTCCACAGGTCCGGCTGGGAGGCGGGAGGCTGCCGAAAATCTTTTATAGCTGGACAACCCCTATAAGAGTAAGTCCACATGTAAAAGTACGCTGCAGTGGATATGTGGCACAAAATGTGACCAAAACCACAGCACAAACTGCATGTTTTAGATGCTGTTATTGCCACAGAAAAGGCTTTCACCCACTTCATTGCAAAGGGTGACATCCGTGGCATAAATTAAAATTTAGCAGACTTCAAATCTGAACCAGAGGTCTATTTGGGCTGTGGATTTTTTATTCAACACGTGGATGAGATTACTTAAAATGTACAATGCTGTAGGCCTGCTGTATGAAAATCCACTATAGCAAGTACGCGGCATATCCGTCATATGGGAACATACCTTAAATTTTGTGCAAAGATTTGATTGCATAATTTTCTGCAACTGGAAATCTGCTCCATACAGTTGAGTAGGGTTTGCAACACATGCATGGTTTTCTGCAAACCACATCAAATGAGCAATTTCTGCAACAAATCTGCCACTTGTGAATATAACTTAAAGGGAACCTGTCATCACCGAAACACCCCCTGAACTTACTAGTGTTGTATAGTGTAAGTGATGCTGAATGCGAATATGTAAGTTTTATCTTCATACTCACTTCCATTCTGACGCTGTGCTCCCACAAACTTGCAGTAAAATGAACTCACTGGACTCTTCTTTGAGTCCTCTCCATTATGTGAGTGAGCACTGGAGTCCAGTGAGTGCATTTTACTGCTGGTTTGTGGGAGCTCAGCATCGGAATGGAAGTGAGTATGAAGATAAAAATTACATAACCGGACTCAACTTCACTTACACTATACATCTCTTACTCTAGTTCAGGGGGTGTTTCGGAGATGACAGGTTCCCTTTAAGTGTCTCTTGGCTGCTGGGTCAGGATCATAACAGGTACAGAACCATGCTTGTTAGCATTATAGAACTAGACTTTGCACAGTCCAATATCAGCTTCAGTGATGGTAACACAATTATTCCCAATTCATAACAGTTCCTATCTCCAGTGGGTCTCAGATTGTAATTTTAGACACACACTACGGACAGTTTCATGAGAAACCAATTATGAATTTTCAGAATAGGCTGTCATGTGTGTACATGAGTAATAATACTATTTCTGACCATTATATGACCTGTAGTCTGCATTTATCAGCCACTTTCCCCACTGTGGGCTCTGACTTTAATTGTCAGGTTTTTCCTGAGCTAGTAGGTGGAGACTAGCTACTATAGAAGAGGAGATTGTGAGCACAGCCTCAGAAGCACCAGCAGCATGGAGGACGTTATACAACAGTAATGAACAGTGTAGCTGTGACTCCTGCACTGAAGTGAGATAGAAATGTTATAAAAGCCAGCAGCAGCATTTCTCTGTGTCTGTGCTTCTGTCTCCCTCTAGCAGCTCACACCTCCTTGTCCCCTTCTCTTCTTCATAGACTTCTATGGACAACATGTAAATGTATCTCTCAATGAGATGATAGTCCATGTGGTCTCACAAGGCATATTTTAGCTATGAATTGAGGGTAAATGACCAGTTCAAGAGGCAGAAGGAGGGGGAGAATAATTCTCATTTTTCTCTAATAAGATAAAATATAAAATATCTTGCTTGTACTGTTAATTTATGCAAAAATTTGCTAAACATACATTGACCATTTAAAGTGAATCTGTCAAGTGATTTCTGCTGCCCTATCTGGGAGTAGGATATGATAGAGGGAGAGAACGTGAGCCCTGTGTCACATAGGCATAAATGATTTAGAGCAAGAGTACAAACAGAGTCCTGCAGAGGCGTAGCTAGAACTGACTGGGCCCCACAGCAAATTTTTGTATGGGCCCCCACACACATACACACATACATAGCTGCACTCATACACGCACTCTCCATATACATGCGCTCACCATATACATAGACGCACTTATACAAGCACTCTCCACATACATGCGCTCACCATATACATATACACACTCATACACGCACTCTCTGCATACATGGACGCACTCATACACAGTCACCACATACATGGACGCTCTCATTCACCACATACATAGACGCACTCATACATGCACTCTCCACATACATGGATGCATAAATACACACAGTCACCACATACATGGACGCACACATATATAGACACCCAGCTTTCCTGCCGTGCCTCTCCCCCATACTCCAATGCCTCTGCACTTGTGCCATGCAGGATAGCAGGGAAGCTGGATGACATCTCATGATGTAATGTCACCCATCTTTCCTACTGTACTGCATGTCACATGTGCAGAGACATGAGGACAGTCTGGGAAAGCTGATTATAACCCCAGTTTCCCTGACACTCACGTCACTGGGAGTTTGTGGAAATCCTACTGTTGTCCAGCATGCTCCGCATGGAAGGATCCGGCTACAAGAATCGCAGGTAGGAAAGGGGGCGGTGCTATGATAGCTCCTCCCACATCGGACCATCCTGATGCTGGGGAGAGGCGGGGGAAGTCAGCTGCTCTGACAGGGGCCCGGTTTGACAAAGTACAGTGACTGCTCCCGGGCCCCTTCAGAGTTCGGGCCCCGAAGCAGCTGCTTCCCCTGCTTCCCTGGAAGCTACGCCACTGGAGTCCTGATTACCGTAACACACAATATGATTGTCAGCTCTCTGGTGTCAGTATGTACAGAGAAACTGTTAATCACTGTGTGTAGGCGGAGTAATCAGAACTCTCACTGTCTCTCCTAGGAGTCCTGTCAGGGTTTACTTGGAAATCCCGCTCCAAATGATATAAAACCTATATATTACAGAGCTCAGCATTACTCCATCGATGAAATAAGATAGCAAAACTCACTGGACAGATTTGCTGCATTTATTCAGCCAATTCAGATAAAGTTGGTAGCCATTGTTCCACACGTGTAACTTAGAAGTAGTCAGATGTCTTTGCGGATAATGTTAACACTACCTGGGTGAGGATGGCATTCAGTCGTTCCGACTCACAATCTATTACAACCTGACGATCTTTGCTTTTGTCCAGATCCTGAAAGAGCAGGCGGTAGCCTTCCTCGGTGGTAGTGAGTATGTTCACTGCTGTCACTTGCCAGTTTTTCTCTGCTGCTGTATCCAGTACTTTTTGGAGGACAGACAGACCTGGAAACAGATGAGTTATAAGAGATGAGGTTCTAAATCACCGGCACTAACGCATGTACTTCTGCCACAGGATGACAAAACGTGAAGAAGCAATTACTTATACTACTTTGCCGATAGAACTGGCCTGAGGGGAAAAATCTGCCTCGAATTTAGACCTCAATTTATTATTGATCACTTCTAGTAATATTCATAGAAATGACATATTCTGCAGTGCTATACACAGGATATACCTACATAAACTTACATAAAGCTTGCAGTCTAGTATCTATATCTAAAGATTATGGGGAACATTTATCAAACAAGACAGTGAGAGTACATCAGGTATTTGGTGTAAAAATGTTGCAGAACATTCCAAAAGTGACTTTTTTCTGTGGTCTATGTTTAAGGCAGAAAAGTTTGATTAGACCTGGATTCTAGTACATTTACTATCTGCGACACTAGAAATGCAGAAAAGTCTCATCCTACACCAGACAGCCCCCATGGTGTATTTTCTAAGACTACGTCATGCGACACAATTCAATTGCACCACATACATGAAAACTGTGCTTCATTTCATAAATTTAGTGCAACCATACAATGCAAAACCAGACTTAAAGTGACATAATAAATGCCCCCCTGTATACACATACGTAAAACCTTATGCAATCAGCTGTATTATGACTCCTTACAAATTTAAAAAAAATACTGAGCCCAAAAATTCAACTCATACAAGCTTATGTGATGCTATTGTATCTCCATATATCTTTGATTTCATACAGATACATGCAAAGGCTCTTTCTATCATAATCATATGTAAAAAAATACAGTTCCATTGGATGCTGTATTACAGACATATTCTGTTTTAAAGGGAGTCTTTCACCTGTTTTTCACCTATATAACTAACAGCAGTGCCCCACAGAAGATTGCATACACGTCACAGACATACCTGTGTGCACTTTCTGTCTGTATTACATGACCAGGAAAAGCACTTTTATTCTGCATGAAAACAGCTCCCAAGTGTCCAGCTGAAAGTGAAACTAGCTTTCTCTCCTGACTCGATTTCTAACAGCTATATCTTCTGATATACTGGATATAATGCTGTGATTTTGGTATCATTTGAAAGCTTGAAATGCCAGCTTTCATAGAAGGTCATTTTTCTTGTAATCTTTTTTTAAAATTTTTATATATGCTTTAACATTATTTCAAAGACATGAGCTTACAATTCCCTTCATTGTATGCATAGCTCTCTAGAATGAGTGTAATAAATGCACATAATGCATGTAATAACATAATACAAAGAAATTGAATTTTTGACGAAGTAGTAAAGTCCATCGTAAGGAACAATGTTTAAAACTTTAAAATAAACCTGATAATGCAAGAAACATACAAATCAAGTACATATTACTTTAAATGATGATTCATAGTTTACTGACACGTAAAGTATCCCTTTTTAGCATTTCTTGGGTTTAGCCTTTATTCAGTGCAAGCTATAAAAAGGACACTTTACTATGATGAATAATCACAAAGAACAAACAGTACAAAACTAATGAAAAGAAGAGAAGATATTAACTCATATCTTCAAAATAAATAACCCCTTAGAGTTATATCTTTATTTGAATTAAGCCGAGGTGTGTTCAGTTTGGGCCCTCAGGTTATGTAAAAACATAGTTTTTTGGAAAAGAAATTGAAGAACAAAACATGAACATAAAAGAAAGAAAAACACAACAAATGTCGCGATTTATATTCTTGTGAGGAGTACAGGGCCTTATATTTAATCCAAGTATTTAGCTATATTGTTTGTTTCTGCATACTTGTTTCTGCATACTTGCTCCATTTATTCCAATTTTTTAGGTATGTGTTATACCTTCCCATAATGGTCCATTTAAGCTTTTCAAATCTGTTTATTTTGCAGATTTCCGAAAACCAGTCATTAATAGACGGGAGGGGGGCGGCCCTGGAGCCATAATCTTGGAATCAGCGCCTTTAATGCATTAATTAGGGTGGGAAACAACTTGTCCTTCAGTACTAGATTGTCTGTACTATGCAGATTCAAAAGAATCAAGTCTTGTGTGACATTAACTTTAGAATGATACATTTCTCCTATTATATTTGTAATTTTTTGCCAGGCACTACTTTAGGGAAAGTTATCCAAATGTGTGTTAAAGTACCCACCACTTCATTACACCTCCAGCAATTTTTCGAGATGTCACTGTTTATCTTATTTAGAAGGACAGGGGTTCTGTACCATCTAGTCACCAATTTGTAGTGGGCCTCTTGAAGTTTAATGGAGGAGACATGTGGTATCGAGGAATTCACTATTACTTGGCTTTCTTGTTCATTGAATGTTTTCCCTAGCTCCTTCGACCAGCCCTTAATAAAGGGCGGATAAGTTTCAGTGTATAAAAGTTCTGAGTATATTCTGGAGATACTATGGTTTAAGGGCAGTCTATTTCTTAGATGTCTTATCAGACTACTACATAATATTGGGGATGTATTCGAAATAGGTAAGCCCATGAGATGTCTACGTAACTGGGAGTGTTCTTTCTGAGAGATGTCAAAGACCTTCATGGTTTCCCGAAAGGCATTTAGTTCAAGGATTTTTTTTATCTGTCATAACTTCTTTGAGAGTTATCATATGAGAGTGACTACTGCTTATAACTTTTTTCCTTATGGCTTTGTATTTTCTTGGAAGTCAAACGTATAAAGGTAGGTCCTTGATGTCCGGGACCTGGAGATTATGGTTTTTGACAGTTTTAAGCCATATTTTGAGTGTATTAGTGTTTAGTAATTGGGTTTATTATTTCTTTGTATAAAAACTGGTTATATTTTGTTCTCCATGTGACATAACTTAATGGAAATGAGACACAGCCCTCCTCTAGGTCCACCCAGTTTTTCCTAATTGGTGTAGTATGCCATTCTACCACTCTTGCAATTTGTAAGGCATCTTGATACTTTTCGAAATCCGTAAGGCCAAGCCCTCCAGATTTCTTTGATCTAGTTAAAGTATGAAATGCCAATCTATTCTGACCCTTGTTCCAGATAAAAGAAAGTATCATTCTCTTCAACGCAACAAAAAAATGTTTAAGTATGTCTATTGGAAGACACTGTAAAACATATAAAACTCTTGGGAGGGTGATCATTTTTATCAAGTTAATTCAACCAAACCAAGAGAGGAACAAGTCATTCCATTCAGTCAGATCAGCCTTAATTTTTTGTAATAGAAGTAAGACATTTTGATTATATAGTTTTGTAGCCGAACTAGATATGTTCATACCTAGATATTTAAAATGTCTAGTGATCGGTTTCAGCTCACTTAAAAGCTTAACTTTAGTCCAGGTAGGCTTATCTACATTAACACTGAATATCATAGACTTGGACAAATTCACCTTGAAATCAGATAATTTCCCATATTCATCGAGTTCGCTAGACAAGGGTGCCCATTGTCCCCTTTGCTGTTCATTATCTCCCTTGAACCATTCCTTGCTAGAGTCAGACAAAATACAAATATTTATGGTCTCATAACTAAAAAGATGGAATATAAAGAAGGTCATTTTTCTATCTGCTACCAATCCCAAGACATGAGCAGCTAAAACAGCCCTCCCCTCTTCAGTCTGGTTTGCTATGAGCACTTACAGCAGCAGACCCGGGCACTTAGGAGCTGTTTTCCTGCAGAATAAAAGTGCTTTTTCTAGACATGTAATACAGACACACAGTGCACACAGGTATGTCTGGGATGTGTCGGCCATCTTCTGTGGGGCACTGCTGTTAGTTATATAGGTGAAAAACAGGTCAAAGACTCCCTTTAAAACATAACATCTATGGAAGAATATATCCTTCACAGTGTCATATGAAAGCACCACACAATGGTACATAGCATGCCTATGGCTCTGTGGTATAGAAGCGTAGGGGTTCTACAGCTCTGCAATGCTCATACGGTAATTACTATATATATATATATATATATATATATATATATATATACATACAGTACAGACCAAAAGTTTGGACACGCCTTCTCATTCAAAGAGTTTTCTGTATTTTCATGACTATGAAAATTGTAGATTCACATCAAAACTATGAATTAACACATATGGAATTATATACTTAACAAAAAAGTGTGAAACAACTGAAAATATGTCTTATATTCTAGGTTCTTCAAAGTAGCCACCTTTTGCTTTGATTACTGCTTTGCACACTCTTGGCATTCTCTTGATGAGCTTCAAGAGGCAGTCACCGGAAATGGTATTCCAACACTCTTGAAGGAGTTCCCAGAGATGCTTAGCACTTGTTGGCCATTTTGCCTTCACTCTGTGGTCCAGCTCACCCCAAACCATCTCGATTGGGTTCAGGTCTGCTGACTGTGGAGGCCAGTTCATCTGGAGTAGCACCCCATCACTCTCCTTCTTGGTCAAATAGCCCTTACACAGCCTGGAGGTGTGTTTGGGGTCATTGTTCTGTTGATAAATAAATGATGGTCCAACTAAATGCAAACCGGATGGAATAGCATGCCGCTGCAAGATGCTGTGGTAGCCATGCTGGTTCAGTATGCCTTCAATTTTGAATAAATCCCCAACAGTGTCACCAGCAAAGCACCCCCACACCATCACACCTCCTCCTCCATGCTTCACGGTGGGAACCAGGCATGTAGAGTCCATCCGTTCACCTTTTCTGCGTCGCACAAAGACACGGTGGTTGGAACCAAAGATCTCAAATTTGGACTCATCAGACCAAAGCACAGATTTCCACTGGTCTAATGTCCATTCCTTGTGTTGTTTAGCCCAAACAAGTCTCTTCTGCTTGTTGCCTGTCCTTAGCAGTGGTTTCCTAGCAGCTATTTTACCATGAAGGCCTGCTGCACACAGTCTCGTCTTAACAGTTGTTGTAGAGATGTGTCTGCTGCTAGAACTCTGTGTGGCATTGACCTGGCCTCTAATCTGAGCTGCTGTTAACCTGCGATTTCTGAGGCTGGTGACTCGAATGAACTTATGCTCTGCAGCATAGGTGACTCTTGGTCTTCCTTTCCTGGGGCGGTCCTCATGTGAGCCAGTTTCTTTGTAGCGCTTGATGGTTTTTGTGACTGCACGTGGGGACACTTTCAAAGTTTTCCCAATTTTTCGGACCGACTGACCTCCATTTCTTAAAGTAATGATGGCCACTCATTTTTCTCTACTTAGATGCTTTTTTCTTGCCATAATACAAATTCTAACAGTCTATTCAGTAGGACTATCAGCTGTGTATCCACCTGACTTCTGTCCAACACAACTCATGGTCTCAACCCCAATTATAAGACAAGAAATCCCACTTATTAAACCTGACAGGGCACACCTGTGAAGTGAAAACCATTTCAGGTGACTACCTCTTGAAGCTCATCAAGAGAATGCCAAGAGTGTGCAAAGCAGTAATCAAAGCAAAGGGTGGCTACTTTGAAGAACCTAGAATATAAGACATATTTTCAGTTGTTTCACACTTTTTTGTTAAGTATATAATTCCACATGTGTTAATTCATAGTTTTGATGCCTTCAGTGTGAATCTACAATTTTCATAGTCATGAAAATACAGAAAACTCTTTGAATGAGAAGGTGTGTCCAAACTTTTAGTCTGTACTGTATATATATATATATATATATATATATATCCTGATTCATCCTTTCCACCACTAATGACTATAATTTTATGACTAGTCACATAGCATCCATGAGTATCCATCTTACCTCGGTCTGCATCATAGATGTACACAAACTTTTTCCACTTGTAAAATTCTATAACACTAATAAGAGCGTCCTGTAGTTCCGGTCTGAGCTGCAGAACAAACTGATTGGATGTGGCTACGGGGAAGCTGGGGGTGATGAAACAAACGTGGAGAGCACCGCAGAATGATGTCAGCATGTTGACTGTCTTCCGATCATAGAATCCAAATATGGAGTACACTCCCTTGGCGAACTGTGAACAAACTGAGAGAAGAGAATGGAGGTCAGAAAGCTGTCTATACGACGGGTGTATAGTGTACAACATGTACGCATTATATACAATGTATTACGGTATGTATAGTGAAACTAGTTACATTAGTTTTAAAATAATCACGGTAATGATATGCTACAACTATTAATCACTAATTATTATTCATAATAATAATAATAATAATAGTGTTAGGGCCTGCCTGACATTAAAGGGATTGGTCACTTTCTGTCTACTGTTGACCAATGTGTATGTAAGATGTCTATATAGCACTTGCTAATATAGTCTTTATTGATATTCTGCACTATTTGCTATATTTCATAAGCCATATTTCCTAGTTGAGCAAATCTTCTGTGCTGTCTGCATAAAGTTCCTGTCCATAAGATGGTGGCTGCATCCCTCAACTTCCTCCATTCTAACAAACTGGACATGCACTAAACTCCCAACAGAACAAGTGAGGATGACAGGTTCAATGTGTTGGAATGGAGGAGATTGAGTGATTTGCCTGGTCACATGTCCCTCCATCAGCGGCCATTTTATGGACAGGAGCTCTGTGCAACAAGGGAACATATCTTATGAAATATAGAAAATGTTGCAGAATTTCAATAAGGACTATACTAGTAAGTGCCATATAATCATCTTACATACACATTGGTCAACAGTAGCCAGAAAGTAGCCAACCCTTGTAAGAATGGACATATAATGCTCCCAGACACATCTAATAATAATGAACAGGTTGAGATTGTAGTGTTGTGTTGAGCTTGTGGCAATTTGTGGGTCACAATGTGATAAAAGTCCCTATTATTAGGTACAATGCTGTAGTGTTACATTGTGTTCTTATATCGTGTGACTACAAGTCATTGAGTAGCCCTAGCCCTAAGAAGTGTTGTTAGGTGTGCACCTAACTGTACTAGGATATGTTCAGCATGGGAGAAGTCTTGGATGTTTGAGTGAACGAAGAGCAAGAAAGAGTCATTTGAAAGGGTAAAAGTTGTGGGCTCCTGACTGACAAGAGCATGACTGGGTTGGTAGGCAGAAAGAAAAAACAGAAATAATGGATGGTTGTTATAGGAAAATATGGTCCCTAGCCAGAACTTAGGCCCTAGACCACTCAAATATGATACATTCACCCATTGAGTGGCCAGAAGCCATTTGCCCTTGTTAGCATATCAAAGGCAGGAAGGGCACATGGCTCTTGGCCAACAGATTGGGAAGAGATTTGGGTGGTTATGGGGTGGAGTCGATGGTGGGGGCTGGGACACAGGAAGATATATGCTTTGGAAAACTTGGGATCTCTCTCTTCCTTCCTGCCACCACCTGGAACAACATCACTTCTGGAGCAAGCTTAAGGTATATGTGTGTATGTATATAAGTATAATATCCCAGTAGACTTTATATGTGTACATATAGATAGTTGTAGTCTGGAACTGTATTACCAGTAGATTATATATATGCTGTTTATGCATGAGTCTCTATATGTACATGTACTAATAGTCAGGTACTGGATGTGAGTTGGGTAGCAGTATTGATCCAGTAGACGGTATATTGGTGGACTCTGGATATACTGTATATACATACACATTATTAGCCACATTGCTTAGCATCCAGGGAGGGCAGGAACGAGGTGGCTATGTGTGGTGGTGTCCTCTATGTACTGTGTTATTTGTAGTGTCTGTATCTTTATGTAATGTCCATTGCTTTGTCATCTCTATGTTATCAGTAAAGTATTTTTATATATAAGTATCTGCGAGGGTTGTATGTTACTCCTGGGGTGTATGAAGGACTGGAGGGGTGTATATAATACACTGAATAAACGGGTTATATAAGAAACAAAGACATCAGTCTAGGAACAGAATAAAAGGGAAGGAAGTGGAGATAAATATAAATCTCCAATTTCCAATAAGCATAAATCCCCTCTTTCAATGGCGAGCTAGGGCCTAAAATGTATTAATGGATCTCTATTAGGATATACTGTTGAAATTGCTGTTATACTGTGAATTTAAGTTTTTTTGGTTGACCTGGGAGATTTGGACAGGTAGCTCAATTTCACTGGGTCCTAGTGTGAGTTCAATTAATTACAGAGAACCTATTTAAGTGACGTTCCTAGGATACTGACTGTTTCCTTTGTTTCACATTATAACCTGTGAGGTCTTTGTTTTTTGTTTTGTATTTTTTGTCTTTTTGTTTTCATTTTTTTTTTCCAGTCCTTCAGTAGAGTCCTGCTGGTTGGTAAAAGAGGCTTTCTTAGACCCAAGCAGCGGAGTACAGGAGTAACACAGATCGCAGGGATAACCATGAGTGACAAAGCAGGACATGGGACTTTTCAAAAGTTAAGTAGCTACAGTACGTTTAACCCTGTATTGCCTAAAACAAATGACTCTGTGCAATTGTTATGGGAATCTCTGATAGATCAAGCAGATTCCTATGACAAGCTGCACATTGCTAAGCGTGGTGTTTTAAAACAAACGTCCAAGAGACTTCACATGCTTGCTAAGCTGATGTGCATATTTGACGATGCCATTAGCAAGATGGAGAAGCTGGACACATGTGAAGAGACAAAGACCATTGCAAATTTGCATTGTTGTTGTTGTACAGAAGGGGTTAAACAGGTTTCTAGTCTAGAAACACAACTTAAAGACAAAGATGAGATACTTGTAGAAAAGGACAGTCAGATTAGCATGCTGCAGTCTCAGCTAGCTGAGAAGGAAAAATATTATACAGATGTTGATAAAGTGTTTATACAGATGTATATGGAGATAACTGCTCATAAGGAAAAGGCAGCCTCTACAGAGGTGATGATTGCTGACCTGAAGAGCGAGTTATCAAAGAGGGATGAGACCATTAGTAATCTGCAGAAGACCATAACTGATCTCTCACATCTCAAAGATTTGCACTCAATACTAATGTGTGTTTTGAGTGCAAACAGGGGGACAGATGAGAGTGAGACGGCTCCTGTAGCTGCCTCAGATCAGATGGATACCACTCCAGTAGCTGCCACTAGTGCTGCCGGTGACACAGTTTGTGGATTAGGAAGTGGCACGGTACATGTACAGACCACTTCCAGCTCACAAATGTGTCACAGCAATACGGCAGAATTGCGCTCTTTCCATAACATGGAGAGGATGCAATTTCTGCTAAAGATATGTAAACTAATTCCTACATATGATCCAGATGCAGATCCTTTCACTTCCTGTGATATTTTTGAGGGACATTGCAAGAAACTATCTGTCCCCCCAGAATATCGCATGGAACTGTTTAAGCTTTGGTTGCCTACACATCTTTATCAAAGATATGAGGTCATAGGGAAAATTGCCCCCAGGAATGGCATATTTCATGATGAGGAAGACAGACTTTCCATCCTCATGAAATTGGTAACAGGATATACAGATGTTACCCCAGAAGTCCTCAGTAACTTCAGGCCTACCATCCATGATGAGCCCTTGTCTCTTTGTGGAAGGTTTGAAGCTATGTATAGGACGGTGACAAAGGATCATAATGTAGGAGCCCCACAAGTCATGATACGTATGTTTGTGGACAAGTTTACATATCTTGATACTGCGATTCGTTTGAGTGTAGCTAAGGAGACATCTCTGATTGAGGCAGCAATGGTAATAGAGCAGGTCAGGCAGGATTTGCTAAAGGATCACAAATCCATAACAGTCAGGAAGAAGGTAGCATTCAATAAGAAAATGCAAGATGGCTGCACATTAAAAGGTATGGCAGCCAACAAAATATCTGTATATTCTAGTGCTCTTCAACGAAGAAAGTGGGAGAATATACGATGTTTCCATTGTCTGCAATATGGACATATAAAAAGACTCTGTCCACACAGAGATGTTAGGCGGGGTGGCTTTCAACCACAGAGACAGAGACCTGTTTCATTTGTGAGTCAACAGGCTACACATGAAACAGGGCTACAAAATTGCTACTTTACAACAGATATCCCTATGGGGAATATGTTGTAATAGATTTGTGGTGGGGATCCCTAAAGATCTCAGGGGTACCCCATATACTGGCCAGAGCCTGCAATCTATGTAAACCTAAAATGGCCCCCAGTGTATGGAGACATGGTCACCAACACGGGGGGAGGGATTAGGTTTACTGTTGCAGAACCTTTTGTTTCTTTGTTTTCAGTACTGTAAATGTGATATAGTTTGTGTCTTTTATCCCTACACACAGGTGTCTGTTGGGGGAGCTGCTAGGCATTTATGGCTTTCTTTATTGTAGAGGCCATTGCCTCTGAGGTGTGAGCCTCAGGGGGTAAAGCCATACAGCTCCCAATCAGATATCATTGTCCCTCAGGCATGAGTAGACAATGGATTTTAGATAAGCTCTTTTGCTTGCATCAAATGGCAATACTGTTGGTTTGTAAATGACTGTTGACCTTCTTATGCAATAGGACAGGTCAGTCTGGGAAGGATCTTTTCATGTTGGGTGGGTGCCTTATAGAACTGACAAAGTCTGGCGGTGTGAATGTTTCTGTGCCAAGCTCCTTAAACTTGGCATCATAAGGGCATGTCATTGCATATCTCCAGTGTGTCTCACTCAGGTAAACCCTGTACTGTCAGCTTCTGAACATAGTATGGAGAAATGGCAGTCTATCTCCCTGTCTGTCACTGGCACTTATAAGTAGGTGTTTAGTCAGGCCAAAACT
Source organism: Rhinella marina (assembly GCA_900303285.1). Lineage (NCBI taxonomy): Eukaryota > Metazoa > Chordata > Amphibia > Anura > Bufonidae > Rhinella > Rhinella marina. Next base: position 191,695 of record ONZH01020052.1, on the reverse strand, counting down.
GACTGGTGAAGGTAGTAACTAACTACAATAGAGGCATAGCGTGTCATTTCGGTGCTAGCCCACAAAGTCTGCGGCGCAGCCAATAGGTTGTGGGGCATAGCTCTCTCTATTGGGGATTCTGCGAGGGAGTGGGTTCACCCCACAGTGATCCGCAGAGGCGCTTGGAAGGAATTGTGACTGTTCAGTCGGACGCGGAACTTGGGCGCAGCCGGTACAAGTGGGAACTCCCACTGGGTTATGATATATAGCCTCGGTTTGTAATGTAACCTACTAACAGTGCCAACTGTAATCTACACATACTGTCAACAGGGGGAGGCCATGATATCCCTGATGTATTTTCAGAACTGCAGCTATTGGTATGCTCCCCTGAGGAGCAGACTGTTGTGTTATGATTTCAGGTGGAGATTTGCCCAGAGACACAATGAATGCCCTTGATCTAAGAAGGTGACCTGACATCTATGAAGACCCATCCTGAAGGCACCAGATGATCCCTCCTTGTGAAATCCCAGCTGAACACCAGAACCATCCATGCACAAGAAGATGAATGAACAGATTAGCCAGAAATGCAACATAAATGAGCTTATCATGTATTGTGTTTGTTACTTTTTATCACTTTGTTTTGTTTTTTTTTCTCTCATTGTAAACACCTTCACACATAGACCAGGTTTCCAACATAGTGTGTCGGTATACCGACAACAGGGGGATATGTTATAGGAAAATATGGTCCCTAGCCAGAACTTAGGCCCTAGACCACTCAAATATGATACATTCACCCATTGAGTGGCCAGAAGCCATTTGCCCTTGTTAGCATATCAAAGGCAGGAAGGGCACATGGCTCTTGGCCAACAGATTGGGAAGAGATTTGGGTGGTTATGGGGTGGAGTCGATGGTGGGGGCTGGGACACAGGAAGATATATGCTTTGGAAAACTTGGGATCTCTCTCTTCCTTCCTGCCACCACCTGGAACAACATCACTTCTGGAGCAAGCTTAAGGTATATGTGTGTATGTATATAAGTATAATATCCCAGTAGACTTTATATGTGTACATATAGATAGTGGTAGTCTGGAACTGTATTACCAGTATATATGCTGTTTATGCATGAGTCTCTATATGTACATGTACTAATAGTCAGGTACTGGATGTGAGTTGGGTAGCAGTATTGATCCAGTAGACAGTATATTGGTGGACTCTGGATATACTGTATATACATACACATTATTAGCCACATTGCTTAGCATCCAGGGAGGGCAGGAACGAGGTGGCTATGTGTGGTGGTGTCCTCTATGTACTGTGTTATTTGTAGTGTCTGTATCTTTATGTAATGTCCATTGCTTTGTCATCTCTATGTTATCAGTAAAGTATTTTTATATATAAGTATCTGCGAGGGTTGTATGTTACTCCTGGGGTGTATGAAGGACTGGAGGGGTGTATATAATACACTGAATAAACGGGTTATATAAGAAACAAAGACATCAGTCTAGGAACAGAATAAAAGGGAAGGAAGTGGAGATAAATATAAATCTCCAATTTCCAATAAGCATAAATTCCCTCTTTCAATGGTGCAGCTGCATTTGAGGGAGTTAGTAAAAGCATGAGATAGAAGATCAACCTGGCTGCTATATTCATGATGACTGATGTCGATTCAGTTCATGTAATTAAATGCTAGTAGGAAGTGAACTACAAGAATCAAGAAAAGATTAGGTCTTGGCTTAATGTAAACTTAGATTAATACAGTCTGTTGGTAATAATACAACCTGCTGTCAATACCTTCTTTCAGGCATTTTTAGCTAATGTTGACCCAAGACACTGACTGGAGGACTAAATTCTACCGTAAAGCTTATATATGTAGATTATGGAATTATTATAAAAAAGCTCTGCAGAAATGTTCTTTTTCCAGAAACTGCATCAGTGTTGTCCATGGGCTGTGTCAGGTATTTCAGCGCAGAACTACATAGAGCTACAATACAAGACATAACCCACTGGTAAGACAGTTGATGTTACTGGAAAAAATATCTTCTAATCTCTACAACGCTTTCAACGATGGGGAAGCCATAATCAGCATATCACATCAAAATTCTCCATAATTGTAAGAAAGAATCTGACGAGTGGACATAAATGGAAACACCTTCAAGAATCCTGGACGTTAGGATCTGTTGATGTTGGACCTGATAGTAATATTTGTAATTAATTTTATTAATTTCTGCTGGTAATAGCAAAATAATTACCTGAAGGTTAAAAGAATGTTTTATATAATTTGAAGAATTCAGAAGATTTTGAGAAATAATAGCCTACGATTTCATCACCATGTCACATACAATTTTTTTTTTTTTGCTTAAATTTTTTTAACATCATGCTCAGAATAAATATTTGTATAAAAAATGTTATTCATCTATGCTTCTTATCCAGACCTATGTGTCTCCATGGAAACTGACTACAAACACTTTGTAATTTGATCTTGCAGTTATACTCCCATCTGTCCTATATGTTCTCTAACCTACAGACTGTTAGCAGGAGGTAAAGGATAGGTGGAAAAACATATGATTGCATGACTAGACCATACAGAGTTTGTTTGTAGTATGTTAGCATGGACACACATACCAGTTATATAATCAAAATCAAAATACATTTTTATTTTTTTTTGTCCTTGTAGATGCATTCAAGAAAAAAAAAAGAAAAATGGCAAAAACGATATCTGACAAGGACCAAAACAGATAGCTGTCAGTCACTGATAGCTGTACACAGGGAGGTGTTATCTGTGATTGACAACATTCTCTGTGTAAGTCTGTATACAGAGATAGCTGTCAGTCACTGATAATTGTACACAGGGGGAGGTGTTATCAGTGATTGATAGCATTCTCTGTGTAAGTGTGTGTACAGAGATAGCAGTCAGTCACTGATAGTTGTACAGGGGGGTGGTCTTAAGTTGAGAAAAAGTAGAGATCTAAATGTATAGATTGCAAGTTTTACTGATTCTTTCCACTCAAAACTATACATCAATCTGCTTACTTTCTCCTGCTTTAAACCATGCTACCTGCAGATTGCATTGAATTTTGTGGACATAGGTCCTCTTTATCTCTGTTCCTTTAGCCAAATCCTACATCTTTAGAGGGTACAGCGGTGAAATTCTTGCGTGGACATGGACCTCTAATTTCTTTGTCCTCAAGACAGTGTCAAGAGCTTGCATTCTGAACATGTACTGTATATTTATTGTACCAGTATAATTTTAGTCTTTATTACTTCTATTTTTAATTATATTTTGATGATTCAACAATTGCATATTTTTCATTTTGAAATTTCAGAAATAGAAAGTACTCTTCTTGGTAGATACAATAAAGTAAATTCTTTTTATTGTGTTACCTTCTATCTCTGTGACTACTGAGATGGGTTTAAAATATATATAAATGACTCAAAGAGCGGCACATCAAAGGTAATGTTTTTGTCCCTATTGACCAGAGCTTAATGGCTTTCATTTGTCTTCAACTTTTCAATGACAGTTCTGACTGCACAGAATAGATGAATACATAGTATAATGCATATGAATTGTATTGTTTTTATTATGTTTTTTTTTTAAATAATATATGTACATATATCATTAGTGTAGATTTCTTACAGCAAATAATTTGGTTGATTTGTGAGTTTTTTAATCTCCGGTTCACTGTTTATGAAAAGACAATGCTATTGATATTTGACCCTGAGTTGTGCTTTTTTAGTATTTCTTTTTTTTGTTAATAAATAATCTTTTATAAGGACACTGTGACTGGGCTGGGCCTTATACAAATAAAAGGTTGAAGATACGTAGGCATGCACATAAGGTGCTTCCAATATGGACAGACATACTGTAGTGCGCATGGCTACATTTTTAATTACTTTATTATTTTCTTGATTGTTCCAAGGCATCGGACATGCTCAAGGGTAGGGACATGTAATATTATAAGGAAAAGACTTATGCTTACGGGTTAAATCCCGACTCCAGTCCTTCTTGCCAGTCTGCATTTACTAGGTTACAGTGGTGATGTAGCCATATATCTCACGTGACCACTTCAGCCAATAATTGGCCGTAGTTGAATATGTAACGGTACCACTGAAGCCAGTGATTGCCGATTGCTGCAGCCCAGTAAACAAAGACTGGAGCTGAGGCCTGATGCAGAAGGGCTGAAACGACCAGTGACAATTCTATTATTATTTTAAAACATCTCTCCACATTGGGCAAATTTTCAAGAATTTGGAAACCCATTTAAGAAAACAAACACTGTGGAGTCTGATCTTGCAGTCAAACTCCATTCCATATGTCTTCGAATTCTTAACAGTCATCAAATAGGTTAGCAATAAGTACGGATCACATGGATGCCAATATACTGGGTCAGAGTACAAAGAATCTATCTGCAGTCTGTTACCATAGAGGAGCTTCTTTTTAATTTCAGATGTATTCAAATAATTAAAATAAAATTGGTTGTGAAGGCATATTTTTCCTTTACCCAATGTATCCAGGGGACAAGAACATGTGCAGGTAACACTTTAATCTCCCCACCTCTAGAGGTCCTTTTACAAGAATCTGCTCCCAATAAAAGCCTGCTCATCATGCAGCATTCATCTCCTCTGTATGGAGTGATTGCTACACCAATTGCTCATCCCCATGTAGATCTGTTTTCTACTCAGCAGATAGGGAGATCTGCTACACTGTAACATTGATTTTTGGTGCAGGTCAAAAAAAGTTACTTGATTAATGATCATTTGTTCATTCATGGGATGATTGCTGGCACCTTTACCCTGGACAATTATTGAGAACAAACATTTCTACAATCGCTCATCTTGATTATCAGTCCATGTAAAAGGACCTTTGAACTTACATCCTAAGGGTGCATTCACACGACCGTGGTTTTGGGTCTGCATCCGTTCCGTAATTTTGCGGAACGGGTGCGGACCCATTCATTTCAACATGCCGTTCAACATGCCGTGTGCTGTCCGCATCCGTTGTTCCGTTCCGCGGCGCCGCAAAAATATAGAGCATGTCCTATTCTTGTCTGCAAGCTTGCGGACAAGAATAGGCATTCTCTATATAGCACTGACCATGTGCGGTCCGCAAAATTCCGGAACGCACACGGCCGGTATCCGTGTTTTGCGGATCCGCAATTTGCAAAAACACTTACAGTCGTGTGAATGCACCCGACCCGACTTGTGCTATGATAGGATACCATCATTTAAACCAACTACACTAAATTGAATGTAAATGATCCAACTATCCCAACAAATAACTTAATTTATACACAGCAAGACTTCCCGACTAATAGTCATTCAGAGTCTCCTGTGAGAGGCAGAACAAGAGTGATAGGGACATATTCAGAATATCTACACAAACATTAAAATTTATTTTTTTGCTGAGAAACTCTCTCATGTAGTTGTTGATGCATCCTCATGACAAACATGCAGTCCTATGTAAATGATAAGTTGTGTCTCTGCTACCCCTGTACATAGACGTTTGATATGAATTGATGTCAAGCACTGGTTTACACCCTGTTTAACATTCCTCTCATTGATATGAATATATCAGCATCGGAAATGGTACATAACTGTACCTCTAGGCACATTGTCAGCACGTTGTCTAGGTAAAGTTAAGTGCAATCTAATGATATGGTTGCATTCCTCCACCCGTCACATACTGTAGGAGGGGGAATGTGATCTACTTACTTGGAAGGGTATCAAAGCCATGCTGAAAGATTGAAAGGATGGTAATTTCACAAAGGCAGTTTGAGGCCTGATTTTTTTTCCTCTGCTGTTTGATGCCTTTTGATGTAGTGTTCAAGCTCCTCTCTGCAGGTCACAAAGAATCATTCCAGCCCTCTTTCAACCCTCCTAAAAACAACAGTTCTGCGGCACAAGTAATCCCTCTCCACAATGACATTGAGGGTGGGTATCATTAAGACAGTGTCAGCATTCAGTACGTTATTCATACCGCTGTACACTTCACAGATACTTTGATCATCTTTGTTCTAAGCTACTTTGCCCTTGTGCCCTGCTCGTCGACTTATGGAGTAATCTAATGCAAATCACGACTGGAAGATGTGTGCGCCCACCCCATATCAAATATTATTTGTCTTCCTTGGCCCTTCTGCCTCATTCGAAATTCAGTTCACATCATTCCACCTTTGTACATCAATGGCAGGTAAAAAGAAAGAAACGGGTACTTTCCTGCAGAGCTGAAAAACTAAGGAGGTTCAATAAAATCCACCAACAACAAAACGTTTAGATAAGCCATTAAATACACCTTGAGTTATGTCTCTGGAGCAGCAGGTAAAATGTAATTAAAATATTCCTGTCTTAGAGAGGAACTGTCAAGACCTGTTTTAGTAAATATAGATCTTCCGCAATTAGTAATGCTGATAAGAGTATTTTTCCTTACAATTCTGCATTGTGCTGTTCCTTTGTAACTCCTCCGAGAAATGTTTGACTAAATTGACCGCTTAGTGTTACTACCTCACCTGTCAATAGAGTGTGCCCATACCGTATCTAAGACCATTAAGTGTCATCATGTCTTTTTAGCTTATTTGCTAAAGCCACATTCTGAATTCTTCTGGAAACAACTTGGAACCTGTCAGCTGTGCACTGACACAATCCCCTAGTAATTTATACAATGCTGCAATGCATTCTGTGATTTTTTTTAAAAAAATTCTATGAAAAACAGACCAATTCCTCAAAAAACATAAAAACTATGGGGGTCATTTATTAAGACCTAAAACAGCCGTAGAAAATAAAGAATGTGCCACCATCTACACCTCAAATATTCCTAATATAGGGGTATTTCAGTATAATAAATGGCCCCTATAATTCTTCTACACTATTAAAAAATCGGAAGAACGTGCTTAGTACAGACACTTCACGAGCAAGGAGTCCTGGAAGATGTGAGGTGAGAGTTGAGAAGAAATCTGAAGAATTACGATCGCAGGTTGGGAAGGAAAGATAGGTCATTAAAACAAGGGAAGCAAATTACTTGTAAAGATGCACAAAATGATATGCAGGTCACATGCAGATGTAAACTCCTAAAATAAGAAACCTTGCAGACTAAATGAGTGTTAAAGATCACTACCCCTGTCCATGAGTTGTGTCTGGCATTGCAGCTGTACTCCATCTGAGTCAATGGGGCAGAGATGCAATACCACGCACAACCGGTGGACAGGGGTGGTGCTGCTTTTTGAAGAATGCAACCATGTTTTCTATGGGCTCATGCACACGGCTATAAAGGTTTTGTGGTCCGCAAGTCGCAGATCTGAAAAACACTTATCCCAAACGAGTGCATGCCACCATTTTTTGTTAACTTCTGTTAACAGACAAGAACAGGAGGCTGACAAATAGGAGGCTGATGAATTGACATGCGGTTGCGGACAGCACATGGTCTGCTGCCCGCATCTTTTGCTGCCCCATTGAAATGAATGGATCCGCATCCGATCCGTAACAATGATAGGATGCGGACAGAAACTATGGCCGTGACAATTCTAATTACCTCCTCATCTCTTTCATTTTCAACTTTCAGATTACAGACAGAACAGTGTGTGTGTGTGGCAGTGGTTTCCTGGTTGCAATCGGAGGCCTTACAGCCAGAAACAAATCTGAGGTTTGTGTAAAGAAGGAGAGAAAATGACTGATCTTCTGGGAGATATAGAAGAGAATGTTGTCTTGTAAACTATGGGGGACATCACAAATACGTTTTTCCTGGGAATGATGGAATTACCTACATTTTGTATCTCCTTATCAGATTACATTTCTGTCTGCATTTTTTAATCCATTACTTCATCTCCACGGGTTGCACATCTGGAGCTTTATGTGCCAATATAGATAGTGATAATGAAATATATACAAATATATACTTCGGGTGAAATCATCATAACACATTGTGAAGTTCAAAGCTGCCTCTCTTTTTATGTTACCGTGGACAGAGCCCCATTCTCCGTATCTTTTCTGAAGAAGAGAACAAAGCTCCTTTTCTTTTCCTTCCCAATAACAGCATAAGGGAATTAGAATTTTCTCACTGCAATCTTCCTCTTTTTTGCTCTCTCTCCTTCCCGCTCCCTTTTCCCGGCTAATTTCGACTTCCTCAGGCAAATATCATTGTTTTAATTTATATTATCAATTAACAATTACAAAATGACTCCATTCTTATCTTGGGTGCCTGCAGTTAGTTTCTGCTGGATATTTGCCTGGACGAATTAAGCAAATTAACCTATTTTGCCTGTAGTTTTTACAACTTCATTTTATTGCAGCAGACGTGTTATTGCAAGATGGAAGTTAACCGTTTTCTGGTTATCATTCTAAAATGGTAATTCAATCTGATGGGATTTCCTCCCTACATGCAAGACAGGTATAAAAAGAGCATTATGTAAAAAAAAAATAAAAATGGAAAAAAACAAAATGACCCTAAATATTTATGGTCCAAAAACTTCAGTCAATTTTTCAAGGAGGACTCGCCATTCACTACTGTATACCACAGGTAAACCTTTTCCTATTGCTAAAATTTTCTTATTTTTCTTTTACTTTTTGAGAAAATTGAAAAAATAGAAAACCATAAAATGGAAGAAAATCCCATAATTCCATTCTGAAATGTGGGAATAAAATGCCTCGCTACAAAGTGGGCCTTGTATGTACCTTGGTCACATTTACAGTGGTATTTAAACATTTTGTCACATACAGTAACGGATCAACATTTGAGTCAATATCTATAGGGTTATCCTATGTCGAAATTTTGTTTCTTTTTTTCACTGTGAGAGTTAGAAAAACTAATATGGAAAAATGCCCTGAAATTTCTCATACTGAAATTATAATACTTAGCTACAGGATGGGTCTTCAGGAGGAACTTGGGAAAACCATTTGTTAAGCCTCATTCACACATCAGTGTTTCACGGACGTGTGCTGTACGTGTTCTCCACGGCCAACACACGTCCCCGTTCATTTTAATGTGTGTATTAAGACATCAGTGTTTTAGCACGGTCCATGGATCAGTGTTTTCAGCAGGGATGCATGCTTTTGTCCGTGTTCCCGGATCCAACACATCCATTATAGTCTATGGGTCCGTGAAAACCATGGATGCAACACGAATGCCATCCATGTTGCATCCGTGTTTCACTAATCATTAAGACGAGATGCCTTGAAAATTATTTTTTCGACGGTTCAGTATCAGTGAAACATGGATGCAACACGGACTGCAAAACACGGACCAACGGACCTAACACGGATCCTTCACGGACAGCTTCACGGATGCATTACTGACCACCTGCTCACGGAATTTAGCACGGACGTGTGAATGAGGCTTTACTGTTCTTTTAAAATACTCAGATGTTTTTATTTTTATTTTATTTTTTTGTTGTTGTTTTTAAGCGTTTAAAAAAATAAAATACATAAATACTCCTACATTTCAAAGGTCATGAAATGAAATGTGGGATCATGGTGCTTGGCTACAAATGTCTCGTAGCCTGGATGGATCTTACATTTTAGTCAAATTTTACAGTGCCTGACACCTGTATCATGGGTAACTGCTAGGTCTAAAATATTAAAATATTGTTTTCTAACCAAGCTTTAGTCCTACATTTTGTGACCATCGTACATGTCTGCAAACATCTCCTAATGTGTATCTCCTTAGGATAGGCCATACATGTTTGATTGAGGGCCTATGTTTACTCAGGAAAATCTGTAACAGCACTCAGTGCTGCCTACTGGGAAGAACAAGTGCTGCTGTTGGAAGGAGTCCAAATAGATAAAGATCCAACCTCACCAGTAGGCTTCCATCTTCCCACTTATCCCTCCAATGCTGCATAGGAGGTGCAGTATGGCTCTATTTAGATGACCATTTAATGTATAGTCCTTTAAAGAGGACCCACCGCCCCGCCTTACATGCCTGTTTTTATAGCTTCATGCATTCCCCATGTAATAACAATTCTGGAACATCTATTCTTATGATTGAATGTTGTGCCGTTCCTTTATTATTTCTACTAGAAGTTATTCATTCATTGTTAGCAGTCTGCAGTAGGGGTACAGAGGGGTGTTAACCAGTTTGGGGTGTGACAATGGGAGCACCCTCCCAACTTGGTAACACCTCTTTGTACCCTTACTACAGACTCCTAGCAATGAATTCATAACTTCTAGTGCAAATAATAAAGGAATGGCACAACATAGAGACATAAGAATAGATGCTCCAGAATTGTTATTGCATGGGGAAGGCATGAAGCTATTATAACAGGCATGTCAGGAATGGTGACAGGTCTTCTTTAAGTGTATATAAAATTGTTGCCACTGTATGATGCCCATTACCCATAAGGTTCTACTTCAAGAAAAAAGTATGCATTTAACTTGTACATTTTTTACTGGATGCTCTTTTGGCCTATGGCTAAAGTAACACCATGGACACTTCTAGCATATACTGTACATATCTCGGAAGCTTTCTTGGTGTATAGGCTACACGGACATCACAAACATGATGTGAACACAGCTTATCATGATTAAAGGGAGCAGTTCTGAGTGCTGACAGTGGGGAACATAAAAAATAGTGATCTGGACTCTTTGCAGTATTACTCATGTAATATTACAGATAATCAAATATCATAGTTTATGTAATAGTCTTTGAGGTTCAGCTTTGGTTTCTAAGGTAAATGCCCGAATTAGTATTTTGTTTCCCCTTCTCCATGGGGTCCAATAATTGCATGATATGACCCTAAAAGACAGCAAATACATCATAACAATCCCCTTCAACTCAAAATATGACCATAATATTGGTATATTTGGTAGGTCAGGGGTTCTGACTAATTTCCCAGAGGGGGCTCAAAGATTTATGATAGCAGACCTGACAGTATAACTACCAATTATTAGGGGCTCATGCACACAAACGTATTTGTCTGTTCCGTTTTTTTTTTCCGACCATATACGGAACCATTCATTTCAATGGGTCCGCAAAAAAAAACGGAAGGTACTCCGTCTGTATTCTGTTTCCTTATGTCCGTATTTATGTTCCGCAAAAAAATTGAACATGTCCTATTACTGTCTGCATTACGGACAAGGATAGTACTGTTCTATTAGGGGCCAGCTGTTCCGCTACGCAAAATACGGAATGCACAAGGACATCATCCGTATTTTCTGTGCGGACCGCAAAGTACATACGGTTGTGTGCATGAGACCTAATACCTAATACCTAATGCAGCAATTGGACCTTTTGGGTCCATCAGGCTTCAAGGCGAAGGTGCAGTGGCTACCATAGATTCTCTTACAGATCAATACATTTCACTGAACATCATGTTATATTTTTGTTTAATCTATAGATGTAATTCAAATATTTTACATTGCATGCAAAAAGAATTCTGTCACTTTATCACAGGACCTGTGATAGCAGCGGTCATGATAATGAAATCTGTCTGTGTCTCCATAACCCTCGACATCTCTGTTGACTTCTCCCTCCAGATGGGCAGACGCTAGAGATCCTGACATCTATGATGAACAGCAGGACTTTAAAATATTCCTGATCCGTGACATGACATGAAGTCTATGCACAGTGACATGTAATATAAACATAAAACGTCTTCCCGCTGTCTCTTTAAAAAGCATTTGCTAACAAGGTCATAAATATTTATATCTCAGGCTCCCATGAGTCATATCATTCCTCTGCTAAGTGATTAATAATAGATTAAACGCTTTAGACTGGTTTCCACTAAGCACCTTCACTTTGTGAGGATCTGCAGAGCAGGACAGAACCGCAAGTGACAGGCGCTGTGCCGGTGACATGAATGGTCTTTGGGCCGGAACGGTGGCCTTGAAATCAGATTATTATAAACAACTAGTTCAGATTTGGAAAATGCTCCAGGGAAGTTATTAGTGGGATGATAAGGCAATTTTCATTTGACTTATCTTAAATTTTTAAATTCATTTTTAAGTATTATTTAAGAAAAACCCATGATTAAGTTTTATCATTATGCCTGAATTCTGAATAATGTCCACATAATCTAAGCAAAACATTTTCTAGGTATGGAGATAAATGGATGGAGGTGTATATAAGAAAGAACTATATATATATATATATATATATATACAGGGTGGGCCATTTATATGGATATACCTAAATAAAATGGGAATGGTTGGTGATATTAACTTCCTGTTTGTGGCACATTAGTATATGGTATGGGGGAAACTTTTCACGACGAACAATCCACTTTCCAGGAAACTGTTCATGTAGGAATGCTGGAAAAACTCAGGGAACATGCCAGCTTCAGTGCATAAAGAGGGAAACACATCGTCATGTAGCAGTTGAATGGCTCTCAAGGTCTCCCGATCTGACCCCCTTAGACTTTTATCTTTGGGGTCATATGAAGGCAATTGTCTATGCTGTGAAGATACGAGATGTGCAGCACCTGAAACTACGGATACTGGAAGCCTATGCTAGCATTTCTTCTTAGGTGTTGCTATCAGTGTGTGAAGAGTGGAAGAAGAGGGTTGCCTTGACAATCCAACACAATGGGCATCACTTTGAACACATTTTATAAGTGGTCAGAAACTTGTAAATAACTCATGAAAGAATAAAGTTACGTTAAAACCAAGCACACCATTGTTTTTCTTGTGAAATTCTCAATAAGTTTGATGTGTCACATGACCCTCTTCCCATTGAAAAAAATAAAGTTGGATCCAACATGGCTGACTTCAAAATGGCCGCCATGGTCACCACCCATCTTAAAAAGTTTCCCCCTTCCCATATACTAAAGTGCCACAAACAGGAAGTTATTGTCACCAACCATTCCCATTTTATTTAGTTATATCAATATAAATGGCCCACCCTGTATATATATATATATATATATATATATATATATATATATACATATATACATATATATAGGATAGATAAAATGCATATATGAGACAGACTTTTTCTCATACTGAGAACAAAAATTGGAACAAGGCTGTTATAGTCGTACATTAGACAGAAAATTACACCTGGCTTATAGCCATAGAGCTAAGGCTGGTTTCATTTTCCATTCTTTTGATTCGGTTTCTGTAAAAAACGGATCTTGTTGCAGCGCATTTGGCATCTGTTCGAGCCATTTCCATCTGAGATTCGTTTTTTTCAGATGGAAAAAAAGTCATGCATGCACATTTTTTTTTCCTAAAAACCTGTTGAAACGTTTATTACTAAAATTCTATTTGGCGCAGACCTTTTCCAATACTACCATGTGTGTATTAAGGCATACTTTTTAGACTGCTTATTCAGCACAAGCCACTGCTTTTTTGATACTACCGTGTATGTATAAATATGGGAAAGCATCTGCCCTCTTGAAGATATTATTTTTGGATAGCTTGTTCCTGAACATGCCATTGCTTCTTCCTATGCTATCGTGTGTACAAACATCAGCAGACATTTCCCCCTTAAAGGGATAATTTTTGGACCATTTTTCTTTAATTTACAGCATTGCAAATCCAACAGTACAGTGTTATTAAACAGGCTGTTTGCTACCACCAGCAACCATGCATTTACCTATAGCCATACTTGTCGCTGTAACTTCAAAATTACTAATGCTGTATTGATGGGAAAGAGCTTGAAAGTAGTTGCATACAGTCCTAGGAGACACAACACAACTTTTCAGGGCAATCTGAGCACTTGATTTGGGTTGAATTTATTTGTATCCGAATCAAAACTTCCGATTGATTCATTACAATCGAGCCTAAAATTAATTTCAAATAAGTAGCTTAAGTCTGTTTGGTTTGGCATATTTTTTGACAGAGAACCTAGTCAAATTAATGAATATAAACTGGGTAGTGAGAGTCCATGCTTGTTTTTTCTATGGTAGCTAATGAATTCCAATTTCACCCCTGCTTACACCTACAGTAGTAACACACATTGTAATCCATCTATGTCAATAAGTGGAATGAACCTATATGTGTTAATTTTTACTTATTGGCTGAAACAAACTTTTGGAACAATGTTGTTTGTCTTTTCTTTAATTTGATCTCTTAAGTTGACCAAGCATCCATAAACAGACTTTCAATAACTTTTGATCTCTGTGAAAGAAATAAGAATTTGAGAGGCTGATACTACAGAGACAATTGATTCTAACAGAAGACTCAATTCTAAGTGCTCCTGCCAGGCCTACCTATTGATCAGCAGCATCTGGTAGCTATCTATGTTCCTTATTTTAGCTTTTATATATTGTCATTTAAGTGGGTGACCCCTTCTGCTGTCCTTTCAAATGCAGTCGTGGAAACACATTTTTGCAAGCAGTTTAAGCTTTCTGTAATCATTTTGTTAATATTTCATGACATTAGTTCATAAAATTAAAGTAGTAGTCTTCAGATTACCAGAATCTTATCTAAAGTGCAACACAGTTAGCAGAATTTGTCTTGGTACTTCAAAACAACCCAAAGTGAGATGGGATAAACAGAAGAAAAATATATATAGAGGAGGTCAGAGAAAAAGATGAGGGAACAGAAAGTCTACAGGAACACTGGTCCTCACACTATTATATTAATTAGGTTCTAGCATGGGCATGGCTGATGTTATGTTTGTGTAACCTATTACCACTTCGAGGGCAAAGCTTGCAGTCCTAATAGCACAACTGATGTCCAAACATAAGTAAAGGCAGCTACATCCCCTAGACATATTTTTCCTAGATTACCTGCCAAAAATCAGCCATTTGCTAAAGATGTGGCCAACTACACATTTGTAGCATTGTAGTATGTAGGTCATTCAGATAAAGGGTGCTACATGAACTACATAAATGGCAGCTTGTAGGTGGCTCTCTGCCCTGGCTCATACATGGGCATGATCCTAAGTGATGGGCCCTCTGTATGATGTCCATGATTGTCCTAATATGATAGCCTTTTTGTCTCAGTAAGATTGATGTTGTGTCAAAATACTAAATCAGTTAGGGGAGATTAGAACCAATATCAGAAAACAATATTTTACTGAAAGAGTAGTAGATGCTTGGACAAACTTCCACAGACATTGTTGGAAATTCCACAAGAATTTAAAAAGTCTGGGTCTGGGATATCATATATCTATCTTAAGAGAAAATTTAAAAAAAATATATAATTAATGTGGTTTTAATAGTTAATGTATTCATGGATTTTTAGAATGCTTCACTGTATTATTCCTTTAATTTTCTTAATTTTAAAATTATTTATTGATAGGCTTAAGAACTGTACACGAATGTGTCAAAGAGAAACACAAAGTACTCCATTACCCATAATTACATACATTCAGTGATTTAAAATTTTTGATAAAAAAGACTAAAATATTTCACTGTATTGTCAGCAGTCTCCATAAATAATTCTAATGTCCATATCTGCAATGCCTAAATGCAGGCTGCTACACAATTTCCATGTGACAGTCCAAAATGGTCTACTAGCATTGCAAACAAATCAAAGTATCTGCATTTGTTCCATCAATTTCCATCAGTTTCTTTCTCTCAGGAAAAAGGAAATTTAAACCAAAGAAATGTGAAATTTGGAAATAGTGAACACATAGATAATATAAACTGGATATATAGAAGATCAGAAATGTAAAAATGACAGTCAAAATATATGGCAATGGGATGATTGCAGTTGTGCTATCATTGCTTTATTCCATATAGAAAAGTCATACACATATAGCATGTACAGAGTCCCTGAGTTGTAGAAATTCTGTGTGCCATCATATTTTTCTTTAGAAGCAATAGAAATAAGGAAATATCTCTCGGTGACTCTAACATGCCATAGTAAGCATATAGAGAGTTTGGACATGTCCTACTCATAGAATCTGAAAGACTTTGAGATATCCAATGTGAAAGGGAAGATATTAACAATTATTTCTATATGACAGTCGCCCCTATATATATATAAAAAAAAAATTAGAAAGTAAGTATGCTCTGCAGAAAAAAAATCAGACAACATAGTGCAAAACCCAGGGCTGCACTCATCCAACATGTCCTGCCACATTGTCTAGGTGCTGTGTGGAACCAAAATTCAGGAGACAGCTAGGGAAAGTGTGTCCTGTGAGAGAAAGATCTGTGCCGAGTATGAGAACTGGACAGAAGGCTGCAAGATGAATCCTCATTAAAGAACCAGTCCTCAACCTGTGTTCCCTATAACAGAGGAGTGGATTGCAAGAGGGGAGCAGCGTGATATTGGTATAAGCACTGGATTTAAACCCAGAGTGAGTCCAAGTCATTAAGTTAAATGAACATGCTGTCTGAGCTGAAGGCAGCGTGTTACAGAGCAGGAGGAGCTGAGCAGATGGATATATATTTTTGTTGGAAAAGATTCAGTAAAATTTGTGTTTAATTCATTTAAATCCCTACTCATTCTGGGCTTTAAAGTCAAGGAGGCGGTCCTATCACTGATTGACAGCCTTGTCTCTATGATTGTGTGTACACAGATAGCTGTCAGTGACTGATAGGACCGCCTCCTTGACTTCAAGGCCCAGGATGAGCAGGAATTTAAATGAATGAAACACACGTTTCACTTTTTTAATACTGTATATCAATCTGCTCAGCTCATCCTGCTCTATAATATGCTGCCTGCAGATTAATTAGCATTTTCACGATGACAGATTCTCTTTAAAGTGGAGCAGTAGATGAGAAATTGGGGTCAAACAGAGAAATTCCAGAATCCTATCCACACTGAGAGTGCTGAATCAGGGCTAACAGAAAGTTAAGCAGTCATATGGGGAGTGGGAGGACTGTCACACTGGGGTGCCTAACACCCACCAGTAAAGCTCATTCTGGGGGCCCACTGTACAGCTACAGTACAGACCAAAAGTTTGGACACACCTTCTCATTCAAAGAGTTTTCTGCATTTTCATGACTATGAAAATTGTAGATTCACACTGAAGTCATCAAAACCATGAATTAACACATGTGGAATTATATACTTAACAAAAAAGTGTGAAACAACTGAAAATATGTCTTATATTCTAGGTTCTTCAAAGTAGCCACCTTTTGCTTTGATTACTGATTTGCACACTTTTGGCATTCTCTTGTTGAGCTTCAAGAGGTAGTCACCTGAAATGGTATTCCAACAGTCTTGAAGGAGTTCCCAGAGATGATTAGCACTTGTTGACCCTGTTGCCTTCACTCTGCGGTCCAGCTCACCCCAAACCATCTCGATTGGGTGCAGGTCTGGTGACTGTGGAGGCCAGGTCATCTGGCGTAGCACCCCATCACTCTCCTTCTTGGTCAAATAACCCTTACACAGCCTGGAGGTGTGTTTGGGGTCATTGTCCTGTTGATAAATAAATGATGGTCCAACTGAACGCAAACCGGATGGAATAGCATGCCGCTGCAAGATGCTGTGGTAGCCATGCTGGTTCAGTATGCCTTCAATTTTGAATAAATCCCCAACAGTGTCACCAGCAAAGCACCCCCACACCATCACACCTCCTCCTCCATGCTTCACGGTGGGAACCAGGCATGTAGAGTACATTTGTTCACAGTTTCTGCGTCGCACAAAGACACGGTGGTTGGAACCAAAGATCTCAAATTTGGACTCATCAGACCAAAGCACAGATTTCCACTGGTCTAATGTCCATTCCTTGTGTTCTTTAGCCCAAACAAGTCTCTTCTGCTTGTTGCCTGTCCTTAGCAGTGGCTTCCTAGCAGCTATTTTACCATGAAGGCCTGCTGCACACAGTCTCCTCTTAACAGTTGTTGTAGAGATGTGTCTGCTGCTAGAACTCTGTGTGGCATTGACCTGGTCTCTAATCTGAGCTGCTGTTAACCTGCGATTTCTGAGGCTGGTGACTCGGATGAACTTATCCTCCGCAGCAGAGGTGACTCTTGGTCTTCCTTTCCTGGGGCGGTCCTCATGTGAGCCAGTTTCTTTGTAGCGCTTGATGGTTTTTGCGACTGCACTTGGGGACACTTTCAAAGTTTTCCCAATTTTTTGGACTGACTGACCTTCATTTCTTAAAGTAATGATGGCCACTCGTTTTTCTTTACTTAGCTGCTTTTTTCTTGCAATAATACAAATTCTAACAGTCTATTCAGTAGGACTATCAGCTGTGTATCCACCTGACTTCTGCCCAACACAACTCATGGTCCCAACCCAATTTATAAGGCAAGAAATCCCACTTATTAAACCTGACAGGGCACACCTGTGAAGTGAAAACCATTTCAGGTGACTACCTCTTGAAGCTCATCAAGAGAATGCCAAGAGTGTGCAAAGCAGTAATCAAAGCAAAAGGTGGCTACTTTGAAGAACCTAGAATATAAGACATATTTTCAGTTGTTTCACACTTTTTTGTTAAGTATATAATTCCACATGTGTTAATTCCTGGTTTTGATGCCTTCAGTGTGAATCTACAATTTTCATAGTCATGAAAATACAGAAAACTCTTTGAATGAGAAGGTGTGTCCAAACTTTTGGTCTGTACTGTACATGCAAATATTACCTCCCAACATAGCACAGCAAGACACTTCAAGGTAATTGATTATGGGGGCCCCTGCAGTGACTTCAAGAGGGCAGGTCCCTGGGGAAAGAGGATCCTATCTGACCTGACTGTACCTAGACGTCTTCTCAACCTCCTGATGCATTTATAATAATTAGAGATGAGTGAATCTATTCACCGCTTCGTAGATTCATATAGAATCTTACAAAATGTTCTACTCTGAAGCGATTTTTTCAGATTCGCTCCGTTTGAATGTTAAATGTTCTTAAACCTTTGTACGCATACGCTACGTACTTGTCCGATGAATTGTACGCTAATGCTACGTATAAGTTAATTTATACGCTGCTGCGTACAAATTCAGTTAATTAGCAAACTTTTACTGTAAGTTTACTATTCGTGTGGAAAATAGGCGGCAAAAAGCCTGGGAAGAAAGCGGTCACCTCACCTAGTGGGAAGGGCTTGCTCTGTTTTCTGGAAATTGTGGTGTTGTTCTGGGCATCCATAATAATACACATATCAGGGCCAGTGCAGGGCTAGTAATATTAATCAGGCAGGGAGAGAGACAGGGAGAGAGATAAAGACCTGAAGGGCTACAGTCAAGTGAAAATGTCTGGCACGGAAAAGCAAAAGGGTTCCACTTCTAGCCAGAACTTGAGCTCCAAAAAAAAGAAGGAGAAGGTGGCACAGGCCAGCAGTGTCAAAGGACATGTAGCCGCAGCTTCTACTGGTAGACTTCGTAATAGTTGGCAGCAAGCCTCGGATCACCAGCTGCATCTCCTTCTTCTGCTGGTTCGGGTGTCGGTGTGTGCCATCGTAATCCTGCCGGTCCATCAGCCGGATCATGTATTTAAACTGTCCAGAGCTAAATGTTGAATAATGCCTGGATGTCATTTGTAAAACTTCGCTCTGCCTCTGAGGAGTTCACGCCGCGGCCTAGTGTCGTGCGTATTATGCAATCGCTAGACAATAGTATGCTGAGGATTCGTACGCAATTTGTACGCTCATGCGTACGTGTTCACATAAGTAGTGTACCTTTAACAACTGTATGTTTGTTATTAGTGTGCGAATGTTCGCAGAACACAACAGAATAACGAATGATTTGTACGCAGCTTTGACCGAATAGCTTCGTATTAGGTACAAATCTTTTAAAAAATTTGACGAACATTCGGCGAAATGAATTTTGGATGATTCGCTCATTTCTAATAATAATAAACTGGGTAGTCTGCTAAATAATCTACAATTACAAGTATAGGAACATAAGTGGGTTGACATGCTGAACACTGCCTATCTACAAGTGCATCTCAATAAATTAGAATATCATCAAAAAGTTGTTTTTTTCAGTAATTCAGTTCAAAAAGTGAAACACATATATTATATAGAGTCATTACAAACAGAGTAAAGTTTTTCAAGTGTTTAATTATGTTAATGTTGATGATTATGGCTTACAGCCAAGGGAAACCCAAAAGTCATTATCTCAGAAAATTAGAATCATTAATCCAAAACACCTGCAAGGGCTTCCTAATCCTTTAAAAAGGTCCCTTAGTCTGGTTCAGTAGGCGACACAATCATGGGGAAGACTGCTGACTTGACAGATGTCCAGAAGGCTTTCACTGACACACTCCACAAGGAGGGTAAGCCACAAAAGGTCATTGCTACAGAAGCTGGCTGTTTACAGAGTGCTGTATCAAAGCATATTAATGGAAAGTTGAGTGGAAGGAAAAAGAGTGGTAGAAAAAGTTTGTTAAGAAAAGGCCCTTCCTAAATTTGGTGGAGATTCACAAGGAGTGGACTGCTGCTGGAGTCAGTGTTTCAAGAGCCACCACACACAGACATATCCAGGAAATGGGCTACAAGTGTCGCATTCCATGTGTCAAGCCCCTCATGACCAATAAACAACACCAGAAGCGTCTTTCCTGGGCCAAGGAGAAAAGGAACTGGACTGTTGCTCAGTGGTCAAAGGTGTTGTTCTCAGATGAAAGTAAATTTTGCATTTCATTTGGAAATCAAGGTCCCAGAGTCTGGAGAAAGAGTTGAGAGGCACTCAATCCAAGCTACTTGAGGTCTAGTGTGAAGTTTTCACAATCAGTGATGGTTTGGGGAGCCATGTCATCTTCTGGTGTAGGTCCACTGCGTTTTATCAAGACCAAAGTCAGTGCAGCCATCTACCAGGAAATTTTAGAGGACTTCATGCTTCCCTCTGCCGACAAGCTTTTTGGAGATGGAATTTTTATTTTCCAGCAGGACTTGGCACCTGTCCACACTGCCAAAAGTACCAATACCTGGTTTAATAACCACAGTATCACTGTGCTTGATTGGCCAGCAAACTCGCCTGACCTTAACCCCATAGAGAATCTATGGGGTATTGTCAAGAAGAAGATGAGAGACACCAGACCCAACAATGTAGATGAGCTGAAGGCTGCTTTCAAAACAACCTGGGCTTCCATAACACCTCTGCAGTGCCATAGGCTGATCGCCTCCATGCCACGCCGCATTCATGCAGTCATTCATGCAAAAGGAGCCCCAACCAAGTATTGAGTGCATTTACTGGACATACTTTTCATTTGGCCAACACTTCTGTGTTTAAATTTTTTTTACAGTTGGTCTAATATAATATTCTAATTTTCTGAGATAATGACTTTTGGGTTTTCCTTGGCTGTAAGCCATAATCATCAACATTAACAGAAATAAACACTAGAAAAAGTTCACTTTGTTTTTAATGACTCTATATAATACATGTGTTTCACTTTTTGAATTGAATTACTGAAAAAACTACTTTTTGATGATATTCTAATTTATTGAGATGCACTTGTATATGTAGTGCAGTCTGTGTATTGTATCATGTGCCATTTGTGGGGGAGCGAGGGTAATCCCTGGCTCAGGGGCCCATCGGGGCATTCACAGGTTCCCCTGTGGGCCAGTCGGTGCCTGGGCTGTGGATATAATGCAAACATTTTGACTTATGGACTAAACAGCATGTTGACTGTAAAGTCCTAAGGTCCCTATTTATATGAAAGAAGTCTAGTTGGATTAGAGTGAAACATAGCATAGACTGTTAAAGAAACTGTGCCTAATAAGAAGCCTGCTAAAGTAAGCCCCAGGCCTTACTTCAGCACCATCAAGAGAGGCTACTAGTCTGGAAGCAAAAGCTGTGCACAGACTCTACCAAGAAACCATAGCCAGAACCACTTTCTGCACCAACCCATCCCTATCTAGGCTAACACCTACTGTTCCACTTGTTGCAGAGGAGGAGAACACCCGTGGAGAAAATCATGCTGCTGTGGATCTCGATTATCCCTAAGCAGCTGCCGTTCACTTCTTTGTCTGCACTGGAGCTGAATAGGAGCAGCAACAAAAATGGGTGAGAGACTTTCTCTGTTTGTGTGTAGTGGGCAGAAGATCCCTCTGCTGTCCAGAAGTCTCACCTAGAAACATGCAAGGAATCCTTCATTTTTCCTTTCATTCCAAGTTTGCCTGTTGCAGGGGCAGACACAGACAGCAGAGGGCCCCTGTGCAAGGAATGTACCTGGGTCCCATATCCCCCTCCCCCCGGACATAACCCCTTCTCCCCCCACTCAGCCCCTCTGACATCCTCTGATGCTTTCCCTTGCCCTGCACTGTAAAGCGCAGGGCAAGGGCTGTTTTGTTCACATTTTTACACTGCTAAGCGGAGATGTCACCGGCACTGATGGGCGGCTTTACAGGCTAGGACGGCGATAAAACCGTACATTAGTGCCAGTGACGCTCACTGCTAGGCAGAAGCCCTCTCCCCATAGTACCCCCAGTGGTAATAAGGCTCCCTACAGTGCCCTCAGTACTAATAAGGCCCCCTATAGGGCACACCCAATAGAAATAAGGCCAATCTATAAGGCACTCCTATGGAGCCCTCAGTAGTAATGCCTGCCACCACTGCCCACAGTATTGATAATGTTCCCTGCAGTGCCCCCTGTAATTATAATTCCTCCTGCTGTACCCTCTGGAGTTACAATCTTCTCTGTAGTGCCCCCATAAATTATAATGCTTGTCCTCTCCCTCCAGTCTTCTATACCATGCAGTCCCATGTAAGTAACACCAGTCCTCTACCACCAGTTTTCTATATGATACAATCCCATGTAAATAACTTCACTCCTCTCCCTCCAGTCTTTTATACCATGCAGTCCCATGTAGATAATACCAATCCTCTCCCACCAGTCTTCTATATGATACAGTCCCTTGTAAATAACTTAACTCCCGTCCTTCAGCTCCCTCCAATACATAGCCCCATGTAAATAGCATCACTCCTTACCCTACAGTCCTCTATAATATCCGGTCCCATGTAAATAACACCAGTCACCCCCCCCCCCAATCTTCTATAACATACCCTTCAGTCCCTGTTAAATAAGATATTTCCCCCCACTAAGCAGGGAGGAGATATAACAGGGGAGAACCACATATCCCAGCATTTCGCTGGCACTTACATTCACTCCAATGCATCACAGGTCTCCACTGCTGAGCGCTGCCTTTCTCTGCACTGGTCACATGACGGTGACCTCATCACAGGTCCTATCACCACTTCCAGTGTTGAAAAGATCATATGACTATGATGTCATGGCAGGTCCTTCAACTATGGAGTACAGGCAGAACGGGCATCAGATTCACTGTAAGTTTTAATCAGGGCACAAAAACCCCCCTGGAAAGGGGCACCCTCCCTCTCTGGGCCCCTGTGCAGCTGAACCTGCTGCACAGGTGGTATGTCCACCCCTGGCCTATTGTACTCTTTCCCCTCTTCAGGTTTTAAGTTTAAGAAATCTGCCCATAGAACGAGGCTGGTTCCAAGAGACTGAATCGACCCAATCTTTAACTGTAGGAACTATTTCCATGGAACTTTGCTGCTATCCCAGCCAACACTTTAATGGAACATTACTGTTTACCTCATTAAGGGTCAGTCTCCCCCATGTCATCGTGTGTAGACAACGTTGCTCCTTTGTAACCCATTTTCCACCTGGTCGGGCACTAGTTTATTCCACCGTAGTAGCCAAAGATTTATTTGGACAGTATGTAAACCCTCAGCATTTGAATATTTTATGTGTGCACTATATTGTCCTGACTTTAACTTTTCTTACAGGATTGAGATAATTGATTGTTAGTTTTTGTGTGCCTTTTCATGTCCTCCTTCTCATTCCCCAAATGCTGTGTCAAAATGACCAAAGAATGGCTTTTTTTTAAATGAGGGGGTATGCAGTGACCTGAAAGCAACTGCTAGAGATGAGAATTGTGTTATTGCCATTTATAATTTCTAAGGTCCATAGTCATAGAAGATAAGGAGACAGATTACAAGTCTGTTTTATTGCTTCAGCACCCAGATCCCTGGGCTGCACCTCATCACAACCCCAAAGACAGAGAGCACCCCCACCTACCATTGGGAAGGAGATCGCTCTCATCAGGTGTGCCTCGGGGGAAATGTTCTAACCCCCTTCTCACTCCATGGCCCTAGGGAGGTGAAGAAGTGAGACTGCTAATATTGTGAGTAGCCCCATTCTGTGCGACAACCACTCTTTCTATCCCTCAACTCTTCACCACATGCCTGCCCCACTGGAACCGCTGCATACTCAAGTTCTCATTGCACAACCCATGTTTCATTCAGATATAGGTTTTGAAGGAGAGAAGAAAAAAACTAGAGCTTCCTAGTGACAAGACACCTTCCATTAGTTGAAGCATAACTGCATTAAAACGTCAAACAGAACATGACTTCACCATCAGTGAGATTTTTGCAATCATCATAAACTTGTTTGTGGCTTCTTCCCCACAGGGAACATTACAGGGGCATTCTAGTTTTATCATGACTCATGGATGACAAAAAAAAAGCCCAGAGTAAAGGATACATTTCTAACTCATACAATATACCTGTCACGAGTGGTCTTGCGTCTGGAATCAGACGTTCTGCGCGGCTTTCTAAGTGACAGGTTTGACAGGCTATTCCCTGTGGTTTGGGTGCTGTTCACCACACCCCTTTCCCTCAGCTGTTGCCGCTGGGCAATTAGCTGTCTCCTACTTACCTCTTCCTCTCCCAGTATCCCTTGCGGTTTATATCTGCTACATCCCTGGTTGAGAGTGGTGTGGATCTCGGCTGAGATCCTGTTGCTGAGTTCTACTTAAAGTTAAGTGTTTTCCCTTCCTTTGGTTATTCCTTTTTGAGTCTCCTGTTCCTCCTTTTGCTTGGAGGAACGGGTTACTCTCTTGTGTCATTAGACTGCAGGGTGTTCTAGGGTTTACTCAGATTAGGTTCCTGTGTATGAGCTTTCCTACCACCCGGGTTAGTTCATACTGGTAGCCAGCTAGGGCCTAGTCTTAGGGTCCCCTGCAGGAGGTGACCAGTTCCCTGGTTTTGTCTGTTCCCATCCCTCATACGCTCGGTGTGGCTTTTCCCCCCACACCCGAGCGTGACATTATAAACCGCCACTAACAAAAATTTATGTCATTTTTGTGCTGACATGGATGCTATTGCTACACTGGCTGAACGGCTGCAGGGACTCAGCTTGGAGGTGGCTGACATCCGCAACCAGATTCAGAGACCACAGGCTGGTGGTTCTGGGGGTGCTGAGTGTCAGGCCTGTTTGGAGCCTAAGGTCCCCCTCCCGGATAGATTTTCTGGGGAATGTGATAATTTTGTTCTATTTAGGGAGGCGTGCAAATTGTATTTCAGACTGCGTCCACATTCTTCTGGTAATGAGGAACAGAAGGTTGGTGTGGTCATCTCGCTGCTTAAAGGGGATGCGCAGTCATGGGCCTTTTCTCTACCGGCCGGATCGCTGTCTCTCCGGTCGGTAGATGAATTTTTCAAGACCCTAGGGATTATCTATGATGACCCGGATCGTATCTCCCTGGCGGAGACCCAGATACGTAACCTTTGTCAGGGTGAGCGGCCGGTTGAGACTTATTGCTCTGAGTTTCGGAGGTGGGCGACCAATACTGAAGGGAACGATCCGGCTTTACGTAGCCAATTCTGTCAAGGTTTGTCTGAAAGGCTGAAGGACGCTTTGGCCTTTCAGGAAACCCCTGTGTCTTTGGAAGCCGCTATGTCTCTTGCTGTACGCATGGATAGGCGCCTGAGAGAGCGATCTAGGGGTCCCCGCTCTCAGGACGTACTATCACATAGTGTACCAGCTTCCTATGACACTTTGGGTGAATATTCCCCTAGGTTGATGTCTGGGGATGAACCTATGCAATTAGGGGGAGCCACTTCTGTAGCCACCCGCAATCATCTTGGTAATAAAAAGGGTGTGTGTTTTTTCTGTGGTCAGAAAGGACACTTTATCAATGTATGTCCATGCTTCCTATCTCGAAAGGAGAGAAAAGAAAAGGGGGCGTTGAATTCTCATCTCACTCTTGGTGGAGTGGGTAGGGAGACTGAAAATGTGCATTTGTCTTCATCCTGCAGTACCCGTTTTCTCCTGACTGCCGAGGTGGCGCTAGAATCAAAGGTTGTGAAAATTGAGGTGTTTATTGACAGCGGGGCAGGGGTGAACTTGATTGATGCTCAGTTTGTCCGTATGCATGGATTGTCACCAAGTTCTTTGGATAAGAGGATTTCTGTGTTTGCCATTGATTCTGCACCTCTCTCTCAGAAGTGTTTGTCTCAGATGGTGCATGATATCAAATTAAGAGTGGGTGAATTTCATCAGGAGCTTATTTCATGTTTTGTGTTGGAAGGTCTTCCTGCTCCTGTGGTGTTGGGTTTACCGTGGTTAAGCAAACATAATCCGTCCATTGACTGGCATACTAGACAAATTGTGGATTGGGGCGATTATTGTGTTGACAATTGCCTTAATACATCTTTTTCTGCTTTAACCACTAAGACTCTTCCTTCTTTTATATCGGATTTCTCTGATGTATTTTCTGAAGGTGGATGTCAGGATTTACCCCCTCACCGGGAATACGATTGTCCTATCAATCTTATCCCTGGAACAAGATTGCCTAAATCTAGGCTGTATAACCTTTCTGGACCTGAGAGAACGGCCATGAAGGAATATATTGCTGAGAGTTTGGCCAAAGGACATATTAGGCCTTCCAAATCTCCTGTGGCAGCAGGGTTCTTTTTTGTTAAAAAAAAGGACGGATCCCTTAGGCCATGTCTGGATTTCCGTGAACTCAATAGGATTACTGTCCGTGATCCGTACCCCCTTCCTTTGATTCCTGACTTGTTTAACCAGATTGTGGATGCCAAGGTGTTCTCCAAGTTGGACTTAAGGGGGGCATATAATCTGGTCAGGATCAAGGAAGGGGATGAATGGAAGACGGCCTTTAACACTCCTGAGGGCCACTTTGAGAACCTGGTCATGCCTTTTGGGTTGACCAATGCTCCTGCTGTCTTCCAGCATTTTGTTAATGACATTTTTCATCATCTTGTGGGGAGGTTTGTAGTCGTGTATTTGGATGACATACTAATCTATTCTCCAGATATTGTGACACATCAGGATCACGTGAGGCAGGTGTTGCAAATCTTAAGAGATAACAAGTTGTATGCAAAATTAGAGAAATGTGCTTTTGCTGTACATGAGGTGCAATTCTTAGGATACCTGCTTTCATCTTCAGGTTTTCGTATGGATCCAGAGAAGGTCTGTGCTGTTCTGAACTGGGACCGACCTGAAAATCTGAAGGCTCTTATGCGATTTTTGGGGTTCACCAACTATTACCGAAAATTTATTAAGAACTATTCGACTATAGTTAAACCCTTAACTGACATGACTAAGAAAGGGACAGATGTCTCTGTGTGGTCTGATGCAGCATTGCAAGCCTTCTCTGCTGTAAAGGAGTGCTTTTCCTCTGCCCCTATATTGGTGCAGCCAGATGTGTCACAACCTTTCATTGTGGAGGTTGACGCATCCGATGTGGGGGTAGGAGCTGTGTTATCACAGGGCCCGTCACCTGGTAAATGGCGCCCATGTGCTTTTTTTTCGAAGAAACTCTCTGTGGCGGAGAGAAATTATGATGTGGGTAACCGAGAGTTACTGGCCATTAAGTTGGCTTTTGAGGAATGGCGTCATTGGTTGGAAGGGGCGAATCATCCAATCACGGTATTCACTGATCACAAAAATCTGGCTTACCTGGAGTCAGCTAGACGACTTAATCCGAGGCAGGCCAGATGGTCTTTGTTCTTCACCAGATTCAATTTCATTGTCACATACCATCCTGGGGTTAAGAATGTGAAGGCGGATGCCTTGTCACGTAGTTTTCCCGGGGGTGGTGATTTTGAAGATCCTAGCCCTATACTGTCTGAAGGAGTGGTGATATCCGCTCTTTACCCTGATCTTGAGGCTAAAGTGCTTGAGGCCCAGGGAGATGCGCCGGAGTCTTGCCCTCCCGGGAAGTTGTTTGTTCCTTCTGATTTGCGTTATAAGGTTTTTGAGGAGCATCATTCTTCGGTGCTTGCGGGACACCCTGGGAGTAAATCCACTGTCGACCTCATCTCTCGTAGATTCTGGTGGCCAGGTCTGCGTAAGTGTGTTGAGGAATATGTGTCAGCCTGTAGTGTCTGCGCACGCTCTAAGGTGACACATACTCGTCCCTCTGGACCCCTACTTCCATTACCCATCCCGTCCAGACCATGGACTCACCTATCCATGGACTTCATCACTGATCTGCCTGAGTCGTCTGGTAAGACAGTTATTCTGGTGGTTGTAGATCGTTTTAGTAAAATGGCGCACTTTATTGCATTACCCGGACTCCCCAATGCTAAAACTCTTGCACAAGTGTTTGTTGACAATATTGTGAAACTTCATGGCATTCCCACTGACGTTGTCTCTGATCGTGGGACTCAGTTTGTGTCCAGATTCTGGAGGGCGTTCTGTACTCGGCTCGGGGTACAACTGTCTTTCTCCTCTGCCTTTCATCCCCAGACGAATGGACAGACTGAGCGTACCAATCAGAATCTGGAGACTTATTTGAGATGCTTTGTCTCTGAGAACCAGGAGGAGTGGTCCTCGTTTTTGTCTCTGGCTGAGTTTGCCATAAATAATCGCAGACAGGACTCCACTGGTAAGTCACCATTTTTTGGTGCATATGGCTTTCACCCGCAGTTTGGCACATTTTGTGGTTCTGATACTTCTGGTATTCCTGAGGAAGAACGTTTTTCGTCATCATTGTCTTCCATATGGCGAAAAATTCAAAGTAACTTGATAAATATGGGTAACAAGTACAAACGTGTGGCTGACAGGAGACGCATGAATGGTCCGGACCTAAATGTGGGTGATTCTGTGTGGCTGTCTACTAGGAACATTAAGTTGAAAGTTCCTTCATGGAAGTTGGGTCCAAGATTTATTGGCCCATATAAAATCACGGCCATTATTAATCCTGTAGCATTTCGTCTTGAACTTCCGCAGGCCCTGAAAATCCATAATGTGTTTCACAGATGTTTGTTGAAGAGGTATGTTGAACCTCTGGAGCCATCTCCCTTGCCACCCGCGCCTGTCTTGGTGGATGGTAATTTGGAATTTCAGATTGTCAAGATCATTGATTCTCGAGTTCTTCGTGGGACCCTTCAATATCTGGTTCATTGGAAGGGTTATGGTCCTGAGGAGAGGTCATGGGTACCGGCATCTGACGTGAATGCCAGTCGTTTGGTAAAAGCCTTTCACAGGTGTCACCCTGATAAAGTTGGTCCTGGGTGCCCGGAGGTCACCCGTAAAAGGGGGGTAATGTCACGAGTGGTCTTGCGTCTGGAATCAGACGTTCTGCGCGGCTTTCTAAGTGACAGGTTTGACAGGCTATTCCCTGTGGTTTGGGTGCTGTTCACCACACCCCTTTCCCTCAGCTGTTGCCGCTGGGCAATTAGCTGTCTCCTACTTACCTCTTCCTCTCCCAGTATCCCTTGCGGTTTATATCTGCTACATCCCTGGTTGAGAGTGGTGTGGATCTCGGCTGAGATCCTGTTGCTGAGTTCTACTTAAAGTTAAGTGTTTTCCCTTCCTTTGGTTATTCCTTTTTGAGTCTCCTGTTCCTCCTTTTGCTTGGAGGAACGGGTTACTCTCTTGTGTCATTAGACTGCAGGGTGTTCTAGGGTTTACTCAGATTAGGTTCCTGTGTATGAGCTTTCCTACCACCCGGGTTAGTTCATACTGGTAGCCAGCTAGGGCCTAGTCTTAGGGTCCCCTGCAGGAGGTGACCAGTTCCCTGGTTTTGTCTGTTCCCATCCCTCATACGCTCGGTGTGGCTTTTCCCCCCACACCCGAGCGTGACAATACCTGATTTGAAAAAATAAATAATTGGTGTCAGTAAAACATCTGACTGACCATGGCCATCCTTAAAATAAAAAAAGGCTGTCTAGCAAATAGTATATGTAAGTATTCTCTATTTACTGTACATTGGGAATGTTTGGGTTCCCTGTAGTAACTGTTACAATATGGTTTCTACACTGGAGCAGCTTGTGGCTGTTATTACCATTTTTGGAAACTGGCAACTGCACATGATCACAAGCATGTGACTTGACTACTATTAAAATACAAAATATATTTCTGCTCTCGATCATTACTAGCAGGGACGTTGCTAGGCTAAAACATTCGGGGCCTGGGCCCGTGATGTTTTCTTCCAGGCCCCGAATGTCCTGCCTACCTATTAATTATAACTGTATTGCCATCCTCAGGACGGCAATGCAATTGAATCTAATGCGCTGGAAAAGCTCAAGGACCTGTGATGACATCACAGTCCATGTGACCAGTACAATAGGCTGTTGTTGAGAAGGGCCTGCGATGATGTCACTGTCATGTGACCAGTGCAGGAGTGGATAGCGCTCAGGAGTGAAGGGGAGTTGGGGAAGAAGCTGTGGTGAGGTCTGCAGCATGGGAAGAGGTAAGTGAGAGGCAGAGCAATGCTGGGGGTTGTGGTTATTAGGACTGAAGGAAGGGGTGCTATTTACATGTATGTTGGAGCGGGAGGGGGTGATGTTATTTAAATGGGACTGAATGTTGGAGGTGGCAGGGGTATGATGATGTTACTTACCTGGGACTGTATTTTAGAGAGATGATGTCATGTCATTTACATTGCACAGCAGAGGGAGGGAAATAGTATTATTTACATGGGACTGTATGGTGGAGGGGCTGAGGAATTTCTGAGGGCACTACAGGGAGGAATATAAATAATGGGGGCACTTCAGGCAGAGCATTATAACAGTAGAGGGCAATATAAATGCTGGCGGCACTGCAGGGGGGACTGTAGAGGTATTATAAATCTAGGGGGCATTAGGCGTTCTTATTACTACTGGGGGCTCTATAGCATGGACTTATGGATCCGCCTTATTTCTACTAAGAGTACTATGGGGGGCCTTATTACCACTGTGGGGTCTGTAGAGAATGTTATTACCACTCGGGGAACACTAGGGGGCTTTATTTCTATTGGGATCTCTGTGAGGGCATTATTAATACTGGGGGCTCTTCTACTAATGGGGTCACTGTTGGGGAGCAGTATCACTGTTGGGGGCACTGTAGGAGGCAGTATTACTAATGAGGGCATTCTAGAAGGGAATTACTATTGGTGGTACTTTGAGGAGCACTATGGGGGGCACTCATATTTCTTCAGGACAGTATTTGGTGCTATTGGGGAGCACAGCGAGCAGCAGGATAACACAGTTAGGCTACATGTACACGACAGTGAAAAAAAAGTCAGTTAAAAACGGACATTTTTAACTGACGTTTTTTTCACTGATGCCTTTCTGAGAAATGGACGTTAAAAACTGACCCGTTCAATTGTATGAGGGCAGTCGGTCAGTGAAAAACTGACATGTTCCATTTTTTGATGTCTGTTTTTCACTGACCGTCAAAAAAACTGCCTTGTGAATAACCCCATAGACTACCATTGGTCTTAAAACAGACGTTTGATGGCCGTTAAAAAAAACGCCCATCATATGTCCGTTTTTCACTGTTGTGTGCATGTAGCCTTGGGACTCCAGGTTAGGGGATGAAAGAAAAGTGAGGAAGCTAAGATCTACATCAGAGGAGACGTCACCTGGAGACCCTGGATGTGACAGGTATTTGCTGCCGTATAGCGAGTACAGGAAAGTGCGGTGTGTGGGGGGAGGGGGGAGTCGATTTAGAGAACTGGGCTATATTTATTGGGGCTTGGGCCTCGGGCCTCGGATCTTTTGATACCCTAGCAACGCCCCTGATTACTAGTATTCTCTAGGTCAGTAATCTCCAACAGGATGAATATACTTCATAAAATGTTTTTTTAAGAAGTCCATCATCATGGGAAAGGAAATCACCATGAATATTATTACAACCACTGGGCTCCTGTGCTAGGATCAAGGATAGATTTACCAATAGACACAGTGGGCCTGTGTCTATGGGGAACCCTGGAAGAAGCCCTTAAGAGCTTATAGGCAGTTGACTCCTCCCTGTAAATATAGTGCATTAGACATAAGTTGTAGCAGTGTAGATACTAGTACTGTATATTTCCTAACTTTTCATTCTTGTACAGTTCGACGATTTCTACTCACTGTCCTGCACAGATTTCCCCTGCAGCCCAGTGACCTACTGATCATACGCAGATATATCGCCATGGGCATACAATGGACTGGGGAAGTTTCTACTGCGCATCCTCTGGAGCATGCGTAATAGAAACAGAGGAGCATGCATACAGTCAAGGACCGGTTGTTCAGGTGACTCCTCCTTGGTGTGATGCTACTGGGACGTGCTACAGCATTTGTCCATGGCAAAACTGATTGTTTATGTACCAGGCAGTGAGTACAGAACATTGAAATGCACTAGACTTAAAAGTTAGAAAACATTCCAGTATTTCCATTGGGACAAGGGAAGTCCTACTTGATGGGTGGAGTCTCTTAAGGTACAAGACAATCTATGCCAACAGCCTAGTACTGTCAACTCTATATTTGAATTTGTCCAGGGCAACCAATTTGATTCCAGCAAATCTCAAAACTGGAAATAACAAAAACAATTTAAAAAATCCCTTTAAAACTCCTCCCTTCTTACAACAGACTTTCAGCCCTATATAAAATATGTATAACTCACTGGTAATATTAGATGCAAGCATATTTTCATTTTATTACCTTACACCGCTGTATGAACGTTACAAAAATTTGTATATTTAAATAAAGTGAGGAAAAAAAGACAGCATCAATATTTCATGCAAAAGTCGTCAAATATTAATGGTTGTGCATAGAGTATTATCACGCATGCAGAGTAGAGCGCCACACATGAGCATAATCTCATCAATTACGCCTAACTGCTTTTTCTCCTTTTTTTATTGTTTAGGTTCACTGCGGGGATTTAATTATTAGCTGGCACCGCACTGAATATTCCACTGCTCATCATTGAAGACAATCACTCTGTTGGCTAGTAGAGGCAAAGGCATCATTTTTATGACGCTTGCATCATCTGTGTAATGGCCAAGGTTAATCATAGAGCGGACACCAATAGGGTGAGTTGCATGGCTCCACAAATGACAGCGTATTAGTATCTGTGATAAACAGGCCCTCCGAGAGGAACTTGCAAGGCAAGATTGAAGACTGAGGTTAAATCAGACTTGTACTAACTGCGTATGGCACAACATTAAATTATGGCTTTGTCCATTGGTGTCAGAGACAAATCTACAAGACATCTAGTGGCTATGGTTTCACCCTTCATAATGGCTGCTGACTTGGATTTATCTGCATCATGGATTCATAAAACTAAATATCCTTTGGATGGAAAAAAAACCTGCTGCTTTGTTGATTTTTTATCATGCATTTTATTAGAAATTCAAGTCTATGCTCAAAGAACATATCTGCCCTTAGATGCCATCTAGTTTTATAAATCTAAATAGATTCAAAAAATATTGGGCTGGTAATTTTTTAATGTATCTTTATAGTGGTGGGAGCTCTGTTTTTGTGATACAGAGAGCTAAATCTCCTAGGAAAACATAGATATAACAGATAGCATGCTGTCTGCAGTCTCCACTAGAGGGAGCATGGGAGCCTACTGCATACTGTGAATACATTGAACTCAATAATACCTATGTATGCAATAAGCTCCCTCTAGTGGCAGCTGCAAGCAACCAGAGTGACTTGCCAGGCACCAATGTAGTAAAGGTGTTACTGCAGAGGGGTTTCTGAAAGTCCCCAAAAATAAACTAGTGGTTGAAAATATTCTAAAATTAAAAAAAGAATCAATTTTCACCTGCTAAAAACCTGCCTTTCCAGCGCCACCACTCACATGATTCGATTAGCCTTTGTTTTTGGAGCTGCGGTGATGACATGCTCAAGCAAGGTCAAATTTATATTATCAAACGCTAATATGTGACTGCACAAGGGAATCAAGGAAATTATATATTTTGTATAGAACGGTGTTTTATTTCAGTCACTGAATGCTATCTAATCCCATCCCACCCCAGATCTCTCAATGCTTGTCTATCTTTATGCCAGTAATATCATTTTCATGTTCTAATTAACCTCAATCTCTGTATGGTTGTGATAATAAAAAGCTACAGGGATTTCACACACTGTTATCCTCACAGTTACAACCGCTTTGCTCTACCAGCTCCTCTTCACATGTATATTCTCACCTCAACAGGCTCTGCCAAGAACTGTCTGGCCTCCTCAAGAATTCCTTAGCCGTTCCCTCATCACCACATGTCCTGGGTATCTCTCCCAATGCCCTGAGTCTCTCATCTGCAGCACTCCACAAGTGACTGCCAGACAATGCAGAAAACACAGCCTGATTCATGTCTCATCCTTACCCCCAGTGAGGTAAATTTAATCTCTCCAGATGTATAACAATTCAAACCAAAAAGAACAGATTTGCTGTTCCCTGATGCGGAGTATTATGTTCATGATCAAGACCAAATGTGTTATAAGGCCTCTTTTAATCCACACTATTTTCCGTTCATGTTCTAACCCCATAGTACACAGATCCAATATCCGTGCACAAAAACTTGTAACACACATCGTTCTTGTCAGGGTTCCATCTGAGACTCATTTAGTCATTCAAATGAATGGGTCTGGAATAAAAAAGGATGCACTTGGACATCATATGGTCATCCAGATACATCCATGTTTTGCAGACAGAAATCAGAATGGCTATCTGATTCCAGCCTAAAGGTAAGTTCACATGTGGCAAATTTGTTGTATCATCTCCCGCTTCTTTTCTGGTATAACAAAAGTAGAGATAAGCAAAGTTTCGAAAAAATTCGATTTGGCAACTTCACCGAAGTTAGCCAAGAAATTTGATTCATTCCAAATTAATTTGTCTCATATTGCTATAAATCAGGTATTCCCAGGCCACTCTGCCTTAGGGTACAGCCACCTGGAGAGGCTGTACTTTGAGGGGGTTGCGGCCATACTGCAGCAAAGATCCGTGCGTCTAATTAACCTGCAGCTGCCTTGGGGTTTGGCTGGTTAGGTGGGTGACAATATGCATATCATTGTTGTTCTTGCCTGCAATCTCCTGCAGGTTATTTGACAATAAACAGAGAATATTAAACAGCTCTGGCATACCCAGTTCTCCAACCCCAGCGCTCTCCTGCCCTACAGGTAGGAGCCCTTCTTATGTCATCTGCTTTTCCGCATCATCAAATATTGATGAGAATTTATCATCAGGAACATCCAGAATCTCCTCCCTCTGTATCTTGCTGACTTTTCTAGGACAAAGACACCAAGAAGGATGATTTGGAAGAAGTAAAGCCAGCAAAGGATGAGGACGGTCATCCTCCCAAGGGGTGCAGACTGGACGATATTGGTTGGCACACTGGCAGTGAATAGAGGCTTTGATTTTATTGGTATTGAATTACATATCTTAGTTTACGGCTGATGTACGTAGGAATAAGTAAATGTAGGTATAAATAAATAAAACGACGCAGGATTAGTCTCTCTGCACTCTCCCTGCAGTCTCCCTGCACTGTCCTTCTCCAAAATTCTTCTATTAATTCTTTTCAGCAAAACTGTCCCTAGTGCATGAGCACTTGCCACATCTCTCCCTATGCTGAGCTCACAGGAGAATGGTGGAAAGTGTGCGGAATTAGGAATTTATAGGGCTATGACATCACTTGGGATGGCTGTTTGTGGATTGGCTGAATGCATGGCATTATGGGTGATCTCACGTTCCCGAGCTTCTTACTTTCACTTTGTAACGCGTGCAGTCACCCTTTTAGATAAAAATGATTCATTACCATGAACCGTGAGGAAATTTGGATTTGTTGCTAATAGAAGTTTTCCTAAGCTTCAGACCGAATTCCACTTTGAATATTTTGCTTCACTCAACACAAAAAAAGTCACAAACTTCACATTTACAACTTTCTAAACGTCACTTGTGACAAATGTTGTTGCAAGTGTTGTTTCTACTCCACCCTCACCAATATCCGAATAGGAGGTGTGGTGAGGGTGAGGAGGGGGTGGGACTAGCTGGCCCGGCACATTTGTCTTCATTCATGCCAGTGTTCTTGTGAAAATGAAGACATAAATATACAGTAGCTCTGTGCCTAATTTATGATGAGGCCAACAGTTAGATTGGTTCTTAGACTTTAAAACATTGTCCAACTTGAGCATCATTTTATTTTAACAAATTAGGTTCATTATTTAGGATTATTCATTTTTAATATATCTTTGCAGCTTTAATTTTTTCTCATTTGCAGTGCTAAATCCCCGAAGAGACATAGAGTTGAATGATGAAAACCTGGGTGCTGTCAGCTTACTTATATGGCATGCCATAGGCTTTCAGGCTCCCCATGGTGGTGGCTGCAGGCAGGCAGAATTTTAGCTTTGTCTCCAACTTGGCATTACAGGGGCTCTGGAGCTCTGTATCAGAAAGACAAAGCTCTGTCTGCTATAAAATATTAAGAAATCAGTCAGCGCAGATTTTTAAATCCATTTTTTAATCTGTTTAGATAAAAATAAAACATAATGGTGTTTAAGGTGGCAACTTCACTTCAAAGGGGAAATTCAGTCAAAATGATCTAATGTCGGAGATAAATATAAATATCAGATTTGGTGGTATCTCAAATCACCAGTGATTTTCTGGAACCCAAAGGACTTCTGAACATGATGTTGTACACCCAGCACTGTGGTTTCATCCATTGATTATACAAGTGCATCTCAATAAATTAGAATATCATCAAAAAGTAGTTTTTTTCAGTAATTCAATTCAAAAAGTGAAACACATGTATTCTATAGAGTCACTACAAACAGAATGAACTTTTTCTAGTGTTTATTTCTGTTAATGTTGATGATTATGGCTTACAGCCAAGGAAAACCCAAAAGTCATTATCTCAGAAAATTAGATTATTATATTAGACCAACTGTAATTTTTTTTAAACACAGAAATGTTGGCCAAATGAAAAGTATGTCCAGTAAATGTACTCAATACTTGGTTGGTGCTCCTTTTGCATGAATGACTGCATCAATGCGGCGTGGCATGGAGGCGATCAGCCTGTGGCACTGCAGAGGTGTTATGGAAGCCCAGGTTGCTTTGATAGCAGCCTTCAGCTCATCTGCATTGTTGGGTCTGGTGTCTCTCATCTTCCTCTTGATAATACCCCATAGATTCTCTATGGGGTTAAGGTCAGGTGAGTTTGCTGGCCAATCAAGCACAGTGATACTGTGGTTATTAAACCAGGTATTGGTACTTTTGGCAGTGTGGACAGGTGCCAAGTCCTGCTGGAAAATAAAAATTCCATCTCCAAAAAGCTTGTCGGCAGAGGGAAGCATAAAGTGCTCTAAAATTTCCTGGTAGACGGCTGCACTGACTTTGGTCTTAATAAAATGCAGTGAACCTACACCAGAAGATGACATGGCTCCCCAAACCATCACTGATTGTGGAAACCTCACCCTAGGCCTCAAGCAGCTTGGATTGAGTGCCTCTCCACTCTTCCTCCAGACTCTGGGACCTTGATTTCCAAATGAAATGCACAA
Source organism: Rhinella marina (assembly GCA_900303285.1). Taxonomy (NCBI): domain Eukaryota; kingdom Metazoa; phylum Chordata; class Amphibia; order Anura; family Bufonidae; genus Rhinella; species Rhinella marina. Next base: position 154,446 of record ONZH01020052.1, on the reverse strand, counting down.
TTTACTTTCATCTGAGAACAACACCTTTGACTACTGAGCAACAGTCCAGTTCTTTTTCTCCTTGGCCCAGGAAAGACGCTTCCGGTGTTGTCTATTGGTCATGAGTGGCTTGACACATGGAATGCGACACTTGTAGCCCATGTCCTGGATACGTCTGTGTGTGGTGGCTCTTGAAGCACTGACTCCAGCAGCAGTCCACTCCTTGTGAATCTCCACTAAATTTAGGAAAGGCCTTTTGTTAACAATCCTATCAAGGCTGCGGTTCTCCTTGTTGCTTGTGCACATTTTTCTACCACTCTTTTTCCTTCCACTCAAATTTCCATTAATATGCTTTGATACAGCACTCTGTGAACAGCCAGCTTCTTTAGCAATGACCTTTTGTGGCTTACCCTCCTTGTGGAGTGTGTCAATGACAGCCTTCTGGACATCTGTCAAGTCAGCAGTCTTCCCCATGATTGTGTCGCCTACTGAACCAGACTAAGGGACCTTTTTAAAGGCTTAGGAACCCCTTGCAGTTGTTTTGTGTTAATTATTCTAATTTTCTGAGATAATGACTTTTGGGTTTTCCTTGGCTGTAAGCCATAATCATCAACATTAACATAAATAAACACTTGAAAAAGTTCACTCTGTTTGTAATGACTCTATATAATATATGTGTTTCACTTTTTGGATAACAGGCCGAACTGGATGGACAAATGTATTTTTTCGGCCTTATAAACTTTGTTACTATGTTACTATATTACTTTTTGAACTGAATTACCGAAAAAAAACAACTTTTTGATGATATTTTAATTTATTGGGAGATGCACTTATAAGTGGTTGATCATGAAAACTGAGCTATGACCACTATAAGTGGCGTCAGACACAGCTTTCTGTGCAAGCTTTTGATGGAAGTTTTTGATCCAAAGCCAGAGACGGATCCATCAGAGAGGGTAAGTATAAGTCCTTCTGTTACATTTTTCATTCCCTTCGAAACTACATCTTTGTTTGTGTCAAAAACTTCCACAAAAATCTGAATTTGACACCACTCTTAGTCCTGGTACTCACGGTGGATTTTACAAAGGCAAAATAAATTGAATGGAGCTAAGCCAGTGAGTGGACACCCACCACAGTTTCCAGCAGTGTCAGTCTGGGCATTGCGCCAAGAAAGGACATGTCCTTTCTTGGTGCGTTTGCTGCTACATACCACAGCCACATGAAGTGCAGCAAGGCCTTCCATTAAAAAATAGGGAGGCAGATTCAGTGTAGCCGCTGATAATTTTCTGATAAGAAATCCGTGTCAAATTTCTACAGCAAAAAAACTCAATTTACAAATAGGCAGAATATGTGACTGCTGCCCTTTTTTCGCCAGGATGCTTGCCAGCTCATCAATGCCAGGCTCCTCATGGGCCCATACTGATGCTCAGCAACTCCTCCTACAAGCTGGAGGCCAGAAAACTATGTTTCCTTGTGCCTAAGGGGACTGGCAGGGTATTGCAGTGGTGCTGCACACAGCATCTTACCAGCAAAACTCAATTTAAACTAAAGGTAAAATATGAGGCTTAACCCTTTTAGAGATAAGTGAATTTCTAACAGATCTGTCAAAAAAATTGTTTTGGGCCCCCCATTGAATCTTAAGTGCTCCAGTTGCTCGAGGCAGACTTGAGACGTCAGTGACATGAGATATAATGATTTCAAGAGAAAAAAAAGAAACTTTGGTTTTCAGCACAATTTTCCTTTAAAATTCTATATAATGGTAATGGCTGCACATCATTTTAAACTATGCCATTTATGAAAGGTTTTCTTGCTTGGTAATATTCAGCAAAATCCTTTCCGGCAAGTTGCAGCAGCTTTATAGTTTGTATTTAGGGCAATTTTCCTCTCTGTGGAGCAGACAGAGAATAGTTTACATAGTCTTTATCTGATAATATTGCTGAGTAATATGCTTTGCAATCATGGTGTGCTAGTGCTCAGCTTATTCCACTGCACGGCTGGAGACCATCAAAACGCATACTGCCACTAACACCTTTTATACCGCTATTTCCTCCATTGTCTAAAGTCATTATTGTCACAGTAACTTGTGGATTTCTGTTGATCTGTGAAAACAGGAGTAGGAACATTGGAAATTATTAATCGTAATGTTTGCAAAGGGAATATGCTTAGTAGCCTGGAAAATCTTTACAATGTAACTTCTCTTTGCACTCCGAAATACATAAGAGAATTGCTTAAATATCAATTCCCTTAGACATGTGACTAAACCTCTCTCATCTCCACTTAGCTGTACAAGCAGAGTGGGACAGAATCAAATTCACTGTGGTTTAACGTAATAGGCCACATTCATATGTGTCGGATTCGCATACTGCATCTATAGATGAACAAATCGAATCCCATGAAGTGGAATCTGATCCGAATTTCGGGATAAATTCGATTCACCTTGAAGCCGATATTCCTCGTGCTTTGTGTTAGTGAATCGATTTAACCTGAAATAGTGTAAAAAACAAAAAAATTATACTTACCTCCTCCATTTGCCCACAACGGGGCACTAGCCGCCACCTTGATTGAAGATCTCGGCTAAAATCCTGTGCGTGGTGACGTCTGACTTCACCATGCCAGCTAGCATGATGGCGTCATCTCGCGCCGCGCAAGATTTCATGCAAAATGGTGGCAGCTGGCCCATCGTGAGCAAATGGAGGCGGTAAGTTTGATTTAATTTTTTTAATGTTAATTTTACATTGTTTTTACACTCAGATGCCGCGATCATGTATGAACGCGGCATCTGAGGGGTATAATGAAAGGTGGCAGCGCTATCGCACCTGCTATATACAAAAAATTGTGCTTCATCACAAAGTTATTTTTTTGTAAAATTCGGCGAATCAGCCGAATCAAACTTTTCAATAATTCACTCATCTCTACATACAGTGCCTTGCGAAAGTATTTGGCCCCCTGGAACTTTTCAACCTTTTGTGAAGTGGAACGAAATTTATTGGATCATTTAAACTTTTTTTGATTACACACAGGTGGATTCTATTTATCTTCATCAGTCATTTAGGACAACATTGGATCATTCAGAGATCCTCAATGAACTTTTGGAGTGAGTTTTCTGAACTGAAAGTAAATGGGCCGAATAATTTTGCACGCCCCACTTTTCAGTTTTATTATTACAAAAAAAGTTTAAATGATCCAATAAATTTCGTTCCACTTCACAATTGTGACCCACTTGTTGTTGATTCTTCACCAAAAATTTAAAATGTTAGATCTTTTTGTTTGAAGTCTGAAATGTGGCAAAAGGTTGAAAAGTTCCAGGGGGCCGAATACTTTCACAAGGCACTGTATATCCATGGCAGAAATCCTTACCCTCAGATTTCTGATGTTGATGAGCTGCAGATCTGCAAGAGGATTAGATCTAACAAGAGCCAACAATCCTGGAAACTTTTTGTTGCATGGGAAAATCCTATTCACATGTATGAGAGATTATTGTCCGCAGGATCGGTTCCAAAATCTAAGCATAGCCTTACAGTATGCAGTACACTCCTAGGCTCCCCTAGTGGTGGAGGAAGGAAGCCAGCATATAATCCTTTACATCTGCCACAAGCCCCAGAGAAGCAGAGAGGAGGATGAGAATGGTTCTGGCTGCAGCTGTTATTTACAGTGGTAATTCTCAGACCAATGCTCTCTAGGGCCAGGCAGTAACAGGAGTATGCAACCTTTCTTCCCCTGGGACAAACCCTGATGTTGGGACTCGTGTCTGATGGTAGTTGGGGTGCCCTTGGTGTTTTGAGTTTTGCATGGTTGCAAGGCAGGAGATGTACAGTGGGTGCAATGGCGGGTGAATGCAGTTGAAGTCAGTAAACAGGCCAGTTGTAAAAGACAGATACGTTTCTCTTTACTAAAGTCTAGAATGAGAGATGTAGTACATTAACAATATCAAACACGGTTCAAAACAATTCACAGTACAAATCCTCCCAGATAGTGTTCTATGGTTACAGGCAAGGATGGGTATTGTAGTACTCCTTCCCTCTATCTTTTCAAAGTCTCTCTCTCTGCAGAATCTAAGGCTGGCAAGAAGGTTCTTGCAAACTTGTCTGAAATACACAACTGAGGGGTACAGAATTAAGGTACAGCTGGCCAAACTATGTGAAAGTTTGGAAGGGTGTATTAACAAACTCCCCTTTCACTTCAGTAAAGTCTTTATCAGACTTAAACAGTGAATATCTTACTGACTGACTCCAATGCTCGACCATGCAGATTCTAAACCTTCTAGTTCTTCTTTTCTCTCTCTTTGGAGTACTTTAAAGTACAGATGGCTTTCTTGATGCAAAGCTCCAAAGAGTGAGCACATTTAGTTTCTCTCACTTCCTCAGACAGACAGTAGACTAACCTAGGGGCGGACCTAAGTCCATCAACAAGATTCCTACAGGGGCAGAGTCAGGATTGTTAACCCGGATGTACCCATACAAAACTATAACAGTAATACAATACATCAAATAATATTAAATAACAATTTACAAATATCCTATTCTAGGGTACTGCACATCCATATCTATGCCGGAAGCAAAGCTCTGACCACTATAGAGAAACTGTAATAAGCTTACCTGTCCAGGTAAGAGGAGAGAGACACGCTGCTGAGCCACGCCCCCTGGTGACGCCACCGCATCCTTTGTAACAGGATGCAGTGCTCTGTTTCTCCCCACAGCGTGCATGTGCTGGGGGAGATTAGCAGCGGCTGGTTAGCTCAGCTGCTCTATTACTGTTTACTAGTGTTTCTGACTAATGGAGCACCGAGTCAATGGACTTATCAGGTTTTGATCCAGGGACTCGGCTCTCTATTTAAATATCTTCCTGATCATACAGTATTGCCAGTGAAAGATGTTGGCTCTAGCTGATTCCCTTGTTCCTGTATTGCTATTTTTTCCCAGTCTTCCTAACCCCGGCTTGTCTTCCGACTACTCTTTCTCACGTTTTGGTATTGCATAGCCCACCTGGTTCCGACCTCGGCTTGTCGTCTGACCACCTTCTGTCTCATGTTTTGGTACTGTGTAGCCCATCTGGTTCTAATCCATCTTTTGTGTTGTCTGTGTGGTATGTGTTGTTTGTCCTGCACCTATACTAGTGCAGGGACTGTAGTCCAGTTGTGGTTCTGGCATGTAGGGCTTACATTGCAAGTAGGTAGGGTTCTAGTTCAGGGACTCACTGTCCTCATCTGTTCCTACCTACAGCAGAAATAATAAGAAATTGATCAGTGCAGACTTTTCCATCTATTTAGATACTGTATATAAAAAAGGATCACATATATCATAGGGACAGAACCAGATCTGAGAATTATACTGTACAACAAGCAATATGGTTTCCTCAATTGGCTGTGAAACCATACCATTATAATTCACAGTTATATTCACAGTTCTACAAGCTTTTATAGTTTATACTGTATTTCTTAGCATTCCCTGATGGTTCAGTGTCTGCTCAGAAATTGTCCCAGTTATCTACATTCTTGTAGTCTTTACACCAGACATTATAAATTAATATATCGTAGAAAATCTTCCATAATGTAAAGCAGCACTGAATATTGCATTATGGGAGCTCAGCACAGCTGCACAGGGTGTGTCTGTTGACAAGCTGTTGACTGGTTCCCATAGGCACAAGAAGAACACAGATTTACCCATAGACATGTCAAATTTCTTTTTTTTTCTCTATCTATACATTTTCTGTAAATTTGTACAGATGGTTGCAAAGTACCTGAAAAAAAATCTGTTCTCATAGATTATTTTATGTCAGGTTCCTTAATGATACTGCAGCTAAATTATTATGTGGGATAGAATCCTACTAGACTGTTACTATGGCAACTGCTTTCCTGACAAGACCGAGTGCCTACATTGAGGGTGTTATATTATACCATAGATTATGGATATTATTATATATAAAGTGCACAATGTTGTAAACTGATGCACTCAGCAATGTAATGTAATTCACCACGCAAAAGACTCCCAATCCTATAAGCACCCAAAAAATGTAGCAATGCCGTGCTGTTCATGGTATAACATCTGCATCCGGGGGCACATTGTATATAGAAAAGAGGGGCCCCTTAGCCGAGAAAAAAGCGAACTCCTAGAAGTATACCTTGAAGCTCGAGGGCCCTAATGCAAAATCTATAGCAAGCTATGGCTACCATGTGCTATAATACTAGTGCACCCTTATGTGGCAAGGTTCCTTTTGCCCCTTCTGGTACCACGACCCAGGTGTGACTGTTGTCTCTGCACTCTAATAGGTACACCATATTTGCCAACTCTCTCAGAAACGGGAGACGTCTTAGACATACTGGCAATAGGGGTGCACCTATCCTTTCTGCTGCCTGAGGCAAAAATTGAGACATATGCCAAATTCTCAACCTAACCCCTTCCGTCCAGCACTAATGTTAAAGGTATATTGTGATACAGTTGAATACAGAGAGATTCGACAACGAAAGCGCTAATTTCTCATGGCCCTGCCACCACCCCCACTTGTCTCTAAGTCTTGCTGCCTGTGGCAATCACCTCACCTGGCTTCATTGACGGTGCGCCTTTGGCTGGCAAGGTTCCCGGGTGCTGCATGGAGAGCTGCTTTTGTTTGAAGTTATTCCCTATCCACAGGATAGGGAATAACTATTAGATTGGTAGTAATCCTACTGCTGGGACCCCGATCATGAGATCCCCCATACCCTCTGCAACCCCCCTGAAATGAATGGAGCGGCTGTTCGGGTAAGCTTGCGGCAGCTCCATTAATTTCAACAAGGATTTCGGAGATGGCCAAGTACAGCGCTCTTCTAACTCTGCTGCTCCATTCATTTCTAACTCCCACAGAAATGAATGGAGCAGCAATGTGCATGTGCAACCGGCCAATGTGTTTATTTCAGGGGAGATGCAGGGGGTACGGGGACCCCTTTCTTGTGATCAGTGGGGGTCCCAATGGTAGGACCCCCACAGATCTAATAGTTATCTGCTATCTTGTGGATAGAGGATAGCTTCAAACAACCAGAGTAACCCTTTAACTGCATGAGATGTTGGGATGTTAAGTCATCATTCTTAGTCCCAAATATAAGGAGGTGTGGTGCCTCACAAAAGGGGTGTGGTTTAAACAAACAGGAGGTGTGGTCTAATAAAAAGAACATGTAAAAAAAAGTTGGGCAAATCAAGACACGCCTCATATACGGTATGTGCTTGCCATCAAAATAACACCATTCAGATGAAAGGAACTGATTTTCAGTTGCAACAAAATCTGCAGCGTGTGAAGGTACTCCTAGGATATATGGACACGGTGCATATTATGTGCAAATTTTCATGTGGAAAATCCTCAGCGTAATACAGTGGTAGGTAAGCAGATAATATTTTCTAAAATGTCATGTACATGGATTGGAAATCATCCACTCAAATGTGGATTTTTAAATCCACAGCATGTCAAATGTTTGTGTGGTTTTTTAGTGCAGAATTTTACCTTTTGCATTGTAAATCCACATCAAAATCCGTAAGAAAATCCAAAAGTACACATGCGGATTTTGGGGTGGGTTTGGTGAAGAAATGCCACGTAAAAACCTATGCAGAAAGTCCATATAAGCCCCACTGCGGTGAGCAGTCCCTTGTGTATACACCCTTATTAAGACTTGTGAGACCTCACTCGCATGACTGTGTTTTTTGTCCCCATCCAATCTGCTAAAGATGTGGACAGCACACTTGCGTGCTGTCCGCATCCGTATGTCCATTCTGTGGCCCTGCAAAAAAGATAGAACATGTCTTATTCTCGTCCGTTTTACAGACAATGATAGGACTGTTCTACAGAGGGCAGGACGTTCCGTTCTACAAAATGCAGAATGCACATGGCTGGTATCCCTGTTTTGCAGACCACAAAAATGGCTACGGCCGTGTGCATGACCCCTAAGAAGTTGGAAGACATCTGAAGGGCTGCTGGACTATGATGAACTGGGTTTTTCATCCAAACTAAACTGTACCTCTAGCCATGATGGCTAACCTCCAGCACTCCAACTGTTTTTGAAAATATGACTTCCAGCATGTTCCATGCATGATTTCTATGGAGTTCTGAGAACAGCCAAGCAAGTGTACATCTTGAGAGTTGTAGTTTTACCACAGCTGGAGTGCCGGAGGTTAGATATCACAGCTAGGAGAATGTGAGATCTTCAATTATAGGGTCACTGTGGGCAGGGGCATAGCTAAAGGCTCATGGGCCCTGGTGCAAAAATTCAGCTTGGGCCCCCCTTCCCTCAGTGCTTTGTGGTGAGGGGCAGGGAAATACATGGCCTTCGAGCTGCCCAAGGCAAAAATTGAAACGGCAATCACCCCCATGCCACTTTCTTGACCTAAACCCTTCCGGTCAGAGTTATAATTTGACCAGCATGCACGTTCTATAATACTGGTGACTTCTTATGCAGCACTCTGGGCCCCCTCAGGCTCCTGGGCCCGGTAGCGACTGCTACCTCTGCACCCCCTATAGCTACGCCCCTGACTGTGGGCCACTTACTGCCTCATGTTTGGCTTGACAAGCATAGATTAGATTTAACCAAGTGACCATGGACCACTGGACCCTGACGTCTCCCCTATTTTTGCCTGGTGCTAAGAGCTTGTTCACATCTGCATTGTCTTTTCTGTTATTCAGTTTTGTAAAAAATGGATCTATTAAACAGACTGAATGATGGAACGAACTGAACACCTTCCTTTTGTCTCATCCATTGGATATAATGGAATGCTCCATTCCATCATGTATCTTTTATTTTTTGTCCTGCAGGACTTTTCCTTCCTCCAAAAACAGCAGAAACCAAAAGGAGCAAACACTTGTTGCGCATGGCTGATGCGCAGAGGCACGGCATTGTAGATGCTCCAGCATAGTTACTACAAGGTTGTTAAAACAGACATATCAGGAGAGGTTACACATTTGGGTCCGTTGGACATGATCGTAATCAGAATGAGCTCCTAGATTTATGCAAGTATGTTTCCATTCACTGACAGCAAGCGGATCTTCTAATTCATAAAAAAACACCTGAGCTAGAATATACAAATATTTCCATTCACTTATTAGTCATGTAACAGCTGACCAAACAAGACAATGTCAAATAAAAAAAACGTAAACTAAAGCAAATTTGCAGATTCTTTAGTTTTTGTTAAAATATTACCATATTCTGTACACAGTTCTTATGCAGACCTATGTGTCTCAATGGTAACAGACTAGATCCAAATCCTGTGTAGCCTGATTCTGCAGACATACTCTTCTCCATCTGCTCCATGCACCCTGTGAATGGATCGATGGACGGGAGTCGAGCTGCAAGATCAGACGTCTTACTGGGGTTTACTGGTCTACACAAACACATAAAGGCACGGATACTCAGCGCATGTATTATAATAAAATTCAGCCGAAAAACATGGCGGAGAACATTAAACAGAAAGCAATTCAAAAGAGCTCTGGTGAAAAGCAGACACTATGAAAAATGAAGCAGATGCAAAATATTCTGAAAGAGTTGTAATATCCTCAAAAGAGCAGGCATTTCAAAGCCATTATATAATGCGGAGCAGAGCAAAGGCAAAAAAAGATGACACAATGACACAAAAGAATAAAAATCAGACCTAGATCAGTGTTTTCACATGCCCGTCCCCATGGGCCGTAGAACAGATCAGAATTTAAAGCAATTTCTGAGAGCAGGTTAGTATGTAAAACATGGCGGCCTCCCTGCTCTACATGTGTACAGCTGTTATTTCCCAGGAAGGCCATTATTTATTTGCCAAGCATGGGTGAGGAATTTTTGGGAAGTAATAGTTTAGTCTGTGAACAACCACTATCATTTTAAAGGCTGTGAAAACCTTCAGGGAAAATGTTTTTATGATTGCATTTTACTCAAGTCCGGATAAAAATCATTAAAAAATATAAAATTAAAAAATAAAAAAAATATCATTTCATTTCTTTGGAAGCATATTGAAGATGATGACCAACGTTTTCGGTCAGATGACCTTTTTCAAGTATCATGCATTAAATAGAGAGGGTGGAACAGCCGAGGCCAGCCAACGCCATTACTATAAGGTCCATGGAGAGAAGGGACTTTACACGGAACTGCTTTTCTTTATCACTGAGAAAAATGATAAATTTTCAACCATTAGGGGGAGCTCAGTGCATACAGATGCATTCAGCTCTCAATGGCAATTAGTTCCTTCTAGGGGCTTTAAAGGGGTTGTGTCACTTCAGCAAATGGCATTTATCATGTAGAGAAAGTTAATACAAGGAACTTAGTAATGTATTGTGATTCTCCTTTGCTGACTGGATTCATTTTTCCATTGCATTATACACAGCTTGTTTCCATGGTTACAAGCACCATGCAATCCAGCAGTGGCCATGGTTGCACACTATAAGAAAAAGTGCCAGCCTCTCTGGTGGCTGAGGCTGTGGGAGCTCACATAGGCTGGTGCTTTTTCCTATTGTATGCAAGCACGGCCACCACCGATGGATTGCAGGGTGGTTGTAACCATGGAAGCGAGCTGTGTATAACGTGATGGAAAATAATCTAATCAGCAAAGGAAGCAATGTGGACAATCACAATACATTAGTAAGTGGCTTGTATTAACTTTCCCTACATAATAAATTGCATTTGCTGATTTGAGGCAAGCCCTTTAAGGGTTTGTATAAGATTACATGAAAGGGTCTGCTTTCTGTACACCACGTTTGTCCATTGGCTGTATCTGGTATTGAAGCTCAGCCTTAGGGCTCATGTACACGACCATTGTTTTGTCCGCATTTGAATCTGTGTTTTGCAGATCCGCAATCTCCGGACCGCAAAAACTGCTATGGCTTTGTGCGTGAAACCTTATTCAAGTGGATGGGGCTAAGATCATGGATAAGGCTGAGTTCACACTTCAGTTATTTGATCAGTTATTTCCAGGGCTCATTCAGACGGCCATATGAATGAGTCCACCTCCGTTCCGCAATTTTGCGAACGGGTGGGGACCCATTCATTTCAATGAGGCTGCAAAAGATGCGGATAGCACACTCTGTTGTGTCCACATCCATGGCTAAGTTCCAAAAGATAGAGCATGTCTTATTCTTGTCCTCAATCGCGAACAAGAATAGGCATTTTCTACTATGGTTGCGGCCATGTGCGGTCCACAAATTGCGGAACGCACGCGGCCGGTATCCGTGTTTTGCGGATCTGCAAAGCACTACGGCCATCTGAATGGGCCCTTATTGTGAGCCAAAACCAGTGGTGAAGCCTACACAGAGATCAGGTACAATGGAAATATCTGCACATCTGTGTTTTTGACCTGCATCTGGTTTTCGCTCACAATAACTGATGGAAATAACTGATCAATAACTGAAGTGTCAACTCAGCCTAAGGGGCCGTTCAGACGGCCGTGATACTGCGGGTCCGCAAAAATGCAGATCCGCAATACCACGGATGCCGAACGGTGTGTGTGTGTTCCGCAATTTGCTGTTGTTGCGGACAAGAATAGGACATGTTCTATATTTTCTTGCGGCCAAGAGTGATGCTGTTTCTGGATTAAAGGGAAACCACTTTTACTAATCTACAGCCTTTTAACCATCACCATTTGCAAGGTGTTTGGACATAAAATATACCTACTCGGTATATCCACTTTATTTTTGCTATTTTTTCTATACTGTATATAGATGTGACAACAATTTTGTGCATTCCTGACACACAGATGTTATTGTCAGCTTCACCCCGACTACTTCTCTGGTCTTCCAGGCAGTGATGATCCATTTCTAGTATAAGAATTCTTCTATCAATGACATTACATGGTTTTTATCAGTTTTTCCTCATTTGTAGCCTTGAGTGCACATATGGTATATATTTCATCTCACTGTCCATTTCATTTCATTATCTAATGTTAATGTTTACTGGAACTGCAGCAATGCATATTTAATCAGGCCCATCAATACGAGCTGCTCTCATTACTGCTGCTGCTTCTTGTTAGACGGAGGTTTCCCTGAAGCACAGTAGGAGGTGCTGTGGGGCAGAGAGACTGTGCTGGGGGTTTGTGCTCAGAAAGATTAAAGCCTTAGCAGATTAGAATTCGGAACACAGTAATTCAAGGAGGATACATAAGGAACATATATGCTGTAAGCCATATTAACATAGCACCGAATGGTAATTGATCGGTTCTGCCTCCTCCAATTATACCGTATAGGTATTTAAACGGTATGTACATATAACATTGATTTACTACATTATAATACCATAACATCAAAAGAAGGTGGCTTTCTTCCACAAATAACACTACTCTTCTGTCCAGTGACTGTGGCTGATATATGAAGAAATGTACTCCAGCATAAGTTTTGCAAAATCAGGAATCTTTTATTACATGCATACAAAATAAACAAAAATATTTGTGACGTTTCGGCCACCTGGCCTTTATCAACATGGTGCCGCTGAAGGAAAGATGGCAGGCAAGTGTGCCCACTCTGGAAATGTGCATCTGCACTATAGGGAAGGCGCCTTCAGCGGCACCAGTTTGATAAAGGCCAGGTGGCCGAAACGTCACAAATATTTTTGTACAGCCGCATGTAATAAAACATTCCTGATTTTGAAAAACTTATGCTGGAGTACATTTCTTCATTACAATTGGGGTGGGAACCCGACTCCTAGCAATTTTGGCAGAGTGTCACAAAGTTCTTATCTACATGTGGCTGATATATGCCATAAATGTCTCCTAGATGCAGGTCCCACCTCTATTTCGAGAATTGGGTCCCCTGACCTCCATGAGATGGCCTCTGACAGCCACATCAAGGTGGAGAAGGAACAGAGAGGTGACGACACATGTGTATGGCTCTTTCGGTTCACTTCAATGGGAGTCATACAATAGTCTGGCTCATCAGTGGCGGATTAAGTATATCATAGGCCCGGACCTATTTTGGGCCTCCTCCCTCCATTTGCCCCACTCGTTCCCTCTTTCGCCCTCGTTGTGCCCCATGTTTTTTTTTCTGGTAAATATTATGGTAAATAAAACTATGCCACGTATGTAGTGTTGTTGTCCATATACCCATGAAGACGCCAGGGATCTGGCATAACATTTTGGGGGCTTCGTATGAAGCGATTTTAGAGGCCAGCTATCGTCAGTGCTGACAATACACTGTATAATCAATGCGATTTATTATTGATAAGGTAGCAATAGATAAGGGAGGAGTGGTGACAGTACACAGAACCAGAAACCCTTATGCAGGAGGGAATATACAGAATAATACACTATGATAGCTCACCGGTGTTTAGTGGTCAGAGGACTAGTGCACAGAGCTACATCCCTGGGACAGGAGGGAACACACAGAATAATTCACTGCGATAGCTAATCGGTGTTTAGTGGTCAGAGGACGAATGGTAACAGTGCACAGAGCCATATTCCTTGTGCAGGAGGGAACACACAGAATAATACACTATGATAGCTCACACTTCACAGTATACAGCACTCCACAGATTGCAGCACCCCACAGTATACAGCACTCTACAATATGCAGCACTCCACAGTATACAGTGCCCCACAGTATACAGCACTCCACAGTATGCAGCACCCCGCAGTATACAGCACCCCGCAGTATACGGCAGCCCACAGTATACGGCAGCCCACAGTATACAGCACTCTACAGTATGCAGCACCCCGCAGTATACAGCACTCCGCAAAAGAAGAGATCTTATGGTGATCTAGGAGAGAGGGAGAAGAAGCAAGAGCATGAATTTGAGGAGGAAGATGATGGTAGTTGTGGTGGGAGGGTGAACAGGCAGCAGCAGTGCCAAAGGCCAATACTCACAGTGGAAGCAGCAGAGACAGAGAAGCTCAGGCAAGTGCTTTAAAAGGCTCAGTGTATCCTTGACAATGAGCTGAAAATGTATTACGCCACTCAGTTGGCTGGGCCTCAGGTCCATTTTTACCCAGTTAAGACCAGTTCACCTCATGATACCTGCCTCAGTTGGACTGGTATATATTGCCATACCATTTTCTTTTCACTGTTTGGAAAAGCATAGTTGAGTACGCTTTTCTATGCAAAGGCATCCTGCAAAAAGGTATGACTATCTATGTCTGTACAGGAACCAATTCCACTTTGTTAAAGAAGAACTCCCACAAAAAATGTTATTCCATGTCCTGCTAGAAATGTACATGATGTAATCTATAGTGAATGTCATTTTCTTACCAGTGGCTGCATTTTTTGAGTTATATCTTCCTGATGTTTCTCATCTGTGTCATGTGACTAGGAATCAGACCCACCAACTCACACAGCATCTTATGTGTGGACAGGAAGTCTAATTCTCTATGCATTCCTATGGGAGCCTCACTTTCAGTCTCATAGGAATGAATAGAGAAGTGACTGGCTTCCTGTCCTGGGTCATTTGGAGGTCAGGGAGTTGGTCACATGACCCAGCTACAATAAGAAGAGAGGATAACTCAGAATTACAGTCTCTGATGAAAAGATTGCATTCACTACAGATTATATCATGCACCTTTCTAACAGGTCAGAGAATAAAAACATTTACGGGAGTTCTTCTTTAACTTCAATTCACTCAACACTAGTCATTAGAGATGTACTGAATACCAAATCTGCTGATCTGGTCTGTCTGATAGAGACTGTGTAGAGAGAAAAGAGGAGAGGGCCTAGGACTGAAACCTGAGGAATGAGGCCATAAGGTGAAGCAATGCCCTTCCACACACGTTGGCCTAGATCTTGGTGTCCTGTTTGGACCTTCATCTGATGGCAAAATCAGGAATGTGGTCATTTACTAGTAGTAGTTGAGTAGCCTTGGTCTATAGGGTATATGTGTAAATTTGTGTGTACATGTGTGAACTTAGCTGTGGAGGCCCATACATTCATTAATGTGAAGCCCATTATTAGGAATTACTGTTAACGAGTACATGAAACAAATGTAAACTGCTTTAAATGCAAGGAGAAGATTATAACTCTCAAATATTCCTACATTACACAGATGGAACTGGCAGCCAGTGACAACTTGATGACAGATTGGTTTGAAAAGCTTTGTTCTTACACTGCTTCTTTTATGTAACTCAGCAACAGCAAATGTTATTAGCATGTTCACTATCCTGGATAATATTGACTCTTTATATTGGCATAATGGGGGGCCGTGAATCTACTCTCAGTGTGAAGGATGTCAATATGGTGGACGGACAACAGTAAAAGCATAGTTCCATCATACTGGTTTAGCTCACTCTTCACCCCCTGGGGGGGCAACTTCACAATGAATAGTCATTAACATAACCCTCTCCTTTCTTTGTTACTGTTTTACCAGAGGTTTTGCATTAGATTGGATGTGCACATTGTACATTGACTTCTGTAGAACCTCTTTGAGAAGATGACTTTTTAGTGATTGATTACCATGAAAATCCTTATGCTCTTCTTGAAGCGGTACTGTACCAACTTGTGTGGTTTATTATACAGTATAATAAATTGTCCTAAATTCTACAGAACCTCATACAGTGCCCTTGACGGTGATTGGACTGATGGTGATTGGGAGTTAAGGTCTATGTGCCGGCCACATCTCCAGGGCCAAGAGTGGCTCCCCTAATTTAAACTGACTGTATCATAGGGCCTAATTTATCATTAAAGGGGTTGTCCAAGTTATGAAAAAAAATATAGCACTGTAAATCTTATGGGCAGCAATATATAACTAAGCCCAGCAAGTTTTAGGCAAAAAAAAAAATCTATATTTTCTCTTTTCCCTGGTTCTCTTCTGGCCTTTGTTTACATGCAATAACAACAATCTCAGCCCCTCCCCCCCTCCTCTGCAAAGGCAGTGTATATAAGTGCTTAGTGACATGTCTGCCTGCTAGAATACTCAGCAGCATGTTGTATGTGTAGGACTACAAGTCCCAGCTGTACAATGACACTGCTGATACACACAGGAAATTCTCCCTACCTGTTCTTGTACAATACAATTCCTCTATAGCTCCTTGCCCAGCATTTGTCTCCTCTCACTGCTGCAGCTACTATTTGTTGTAAAGCCTTGAGCCCTCAGTGTGTTCTGGCTGAAGGGGTTAATGTTTTATCTGAAGGAATCCAGGGAGAGAGCAGATAGCAGGAGCCCGGCAAAGAAAGGGGGCGTGGCCAGTGATGTCTCGTGTACAGACTGTTATCTGAACTCTGAGGCTTGGGCACGAAACATCATAGACCAGGGAGATAAGCTGACATCACAGGTCATGTGACCCTCAGTGAACTCTGAGAAACCAGCAGCTTTAGAAACACAAAGTATATGGGAAAGTTGTTATACCTGACAAGTTAGAAAAATATAAAGAACAAAAAAATAACTCGGACAACCCCTTTAATGTAGATCAGTTTTCTAGCGTGAAAAAGTCCCACACTGCATGGTTGTGGTGGTGCTTCTCCACTGCCTTCGGCCCTTTCTTGATGTAGACTGATCTCCTAGCTGGCATACTTTTTCAGTTCAGGTGCATGGACAGCCTCTGGCAGCGTGTGGGGTTATCATAAACCGATGTATGCCACCAGGCCCATAGTATGCACCAGGCCATACAGTCAGTTCATATCTGATTGCAGATCTATTTTTACTGTACTCACATGATGATATGAGTACAGTACAAAAGATGGGCAATCACATATGAACTGATTGTATTATAAAACATGATCGGCCCAGGAGATGTGGTCGACATGCAGCACATGTTTCCTGGGCTGATCATGGTCATATGAATCAGCCCTTACTGAAACTGAGCCTTATGTGTACTTTTCAGCTACTGCAGAACATCGTTGACTCACTCTGAAGGGGAGTTACTAATTGAGTGACATATTGTAAAGCCCAACATTCTCTTCTCAAAGAAGTTCTATAACAGCTCGGGGAGTGAATTATGCGTACATGTACCTTGTTCCAGTTTCTGTAGGATGTTATAATATTAACCCAGCTACTGTAAACCTACATCAAAAGGTGAACCGTCAGGTCATTCATTAAGCAATTGATATGACTGCTCCTATAATTTTTTTAAATGAAGTTCTGCAGCACCCGGACCAGTTTCAAGAGTATATTATGAGGTACATTATCCATACAGATGCTAACCCCTATATACACATTCAAACTGCTGTAGGACATTTTCAAAGACAGAGAAAAGAACTTTATATAATTCATGGACTGACATGGAATTGCAACATTTTAGAAGGTGTTAATGGAGGAGGACCATTCATGACCCTCATCTATTATCCAAAGCGGAGAGTGGGTAAAAGTGCATCTCTTACACTGATGACTGTTGTATTGCAATCACAGCTCTATTTACCCTCTGGTGATACTGCGGGGGAGTAGAACACTTTTTGAAGAGTTCCCTCTTAAAGTATGGCTGATCACTAGGGTTCTTATTGGTGGAAAACTAATGTGATCAGACTTTTCTAATAAAATGGAAATGTCCAAAGTCGTTCTGAAGCAGCTTGGATGTGCATTATAAACGGTATGTACTATGAGAAGATATTTTCATTTCTGTAAACCATATAAGACCCTTAGAATTTCAAGCTGATTTCAAAACACTATTATAATTTTCAGTAGAGAATACATTATATACATATCGGCTTTCAGAAACCACTCAAGTATAGTATGTAGGCAACAGGTTCTCTGTAGAATAAATTGCACTGTTCTAATATCACTTCCGTGCTTGCGATAGATGTGAAACTGGGGCATCATTGAGAATGTGTGACACAGAGCTGTATTAATTTATCTCAAGAGCGAAATAAAGGTTGAATGGAAAAGCCTTGGTGTGTGGGTGGGTGGTGGGGAAGGGGGGGGGGGGGTTAACACTATGCCAGGCTACAAAGCTCTGTAAGGCAGTGCTGTACAGAAAGAACAAAAATCCTATGTGTTTATCGGATATCAGCAGGAAAGAACAGGATGTCTCCTGATCAAGCAGAAAACTAGAGTTGGGAATTACAGACACAGATCACTGAACATTCTTCATTTCCCTCAGTGTCTGATTAACTCTTGAACACTACATTACATTCAGACCACTGGCATCACTTCCATAAAGCAAACCAAATCCTGGAAAATCAACCTCGGACCTGAAGCTTATACCATTTGATGGTTATTTTTGCTTAATTGCTAAAAGCATTTTCTGTTGTGAGTGCCCATTGCTTCTGGATTGTGTAAGGTCAATGGTTGCAGAATGGAAGAGTAACCATGGAAACAGGGTCATGGTTGTAAGATGATGTAGTTTACTGTTTGCCCTGTATCCCTAAATGACTTAAGTCCTCATATCTTGAAGTGCCTTGAAGGCAAACCTATGGTAGATAAAGGAAAATAAATTAGTATTTTGGAAACATATTAAATAAGACTGATCTTTTGATGTATTGGAGTGGACTACATATTGAGTAGAGCTAGGAAATATAGTAATCATAATTCATTAAATTCCCTTGATCTGGCATCCAACGGTCTTGATATTTTGACCAGAATTAGAAGACATTTAAAGGGAATATATCTTCAGATGACCTATCGTTTTAATCAAGTTCTTATGTTTAACAATACTTTAATGATTTGGTGTTTTTTCCCCTAATATTCCATGCTATTATCTCTATTAAACAATAAGCGTGAAATTTTGCTACTTCAGTAAGCCTCATTATAGACTGACACTTCCTGTTCTGTAAACATCTCATTTTCATCATTGGCAGAATTACAATAACAGATATATATATATTTGCCCATGGTCCATATGGCAGCTCAAGCAAGATGGCTGCCCCCTTAGTTATGTACAGAAAAATGTTACAAATATAATATCGGAAAATAAAAACTAGAAACAGATAGAATAAAAGAATAAATATTATAGTACTAGTACTACTTTATAGAGAAAAAAACTATTTCTGTGACTACATAGCAGGTAAAAAGAAGTTTCTACAATGTGGTGATCTTTGGGACTGTGTAAAATGGAAGTTCAAAACAAAACTTACCTAAATTTATATTTCTACATTCAAGGTGGGAGATATATTAACATTTATGCACAATATTCTCCACCAATACTGTCCCATCTCTGTTGATGAAACTGACAAAAGCTAAAAATAATTAAAGGTCCAAACAGAAAACTTGTGAAAAATACTTACAAATGCATCATTCTGGACATGATGCTAAAGCTTCAACCTTTTCATTAGATACATATTGACATGTCAGAAATAGTAGCCAGGGGCTTCATAAATATTGGAGCTGGCCTAAATACACAGATATATGTTTCAGTAGTGGCTGTGGAACCACTGTGTCAACCAACAGCTTTGACTTATGGTTAATCATTAGGGCATTATCCTGGCAGTCTCCTGGTATTCACCCTTTAACCCCTGTACGAGGATCTGGACTTTGTTGCAGGGGAATCACCAGGTCGCTACCTCCTCTCTCTCTTAACAGCTGACCCACCGTGCAGGGAACCCAGACACCGTGCAGGGCCCCAAGGGGTCAGGTAAAAGTCAGGCACAGGCCGAGGTCAGGGCTAGCAGAGTACAAGCTATGCAGTAAACTGTCCAAAGTCGGGACAGGCAGCAGACGTTAATACAAAGATCAGACACAAGTCAGGTCAAGAATACAGTCAATGGGCAAAGGTCAAAGGACATGGGCAGCAACAACAGAGTACAACACACCTTTACAGGAACTTAGGCACCTTCCTACTGGAGAAGGTGGTTTAAGCACCCCATGGTTGCAAGCCATTGGCTGTGGAAAATGAGGGTACACATGCCCTGTCCTTTTAATAGCCAGAGCGAGTATCTGCACACCCTACCGGCAGTGGAGGAGATGCCTTGCCAGCAAGCAGGCCAGCATAAAGTGAGTGGACGAAGCGGCTGGACCTACTGGGATAAAGACAGCAGGAGGCAGATTGCCCCGCCAGGCAGTGTAAGTGCAGAAGCAACAGCTCATGGCCGCCAATATAACAGTATATGACTATTTGCCTTGTGATCCTAGGGATATACTACTTTTTTGCCTATTTTCCATCCCCTTATCAGTGTACACATGTCAGTATAAAAAACTATACGTTACGGCATGGCTCATTATTGTGGTGTCAAGTGCTGATGGATAGACTTGGAAGGTTTAAGTATAACATCCGTCATTAATAGGTATCAGTGTTTTCAAGAGCCTTCAGAGTTTTGCATAAAAGCCAGAAAATAATCATAATGGGAAGGAAAGCAGGACACAGCTGTTTCACAAACCAGGCCTTAATTAAAGCATACCATTTCTGTCTCCCAGTACTCGGTGGAAATTTTCTATCAGCACTCATTAGATCCATTGATGAGGTTTTGTTTTTTTTTTAATTACCACCATTATTAATCCATACATGTCTGCAAAAAGTGAGGATTTCAACAAAAACTTTGCTCAGTTTTATTCCCAGTTAGAAGCTCCACTTCCCTTTGAGATGGAACTTCACAATGAAGATGTTTTCAGGCTAATAAATTGAAATGTAATCAGTCTTGACACAAACGTGAAGAGTTTTTCTTTTGCTTCATATTTATACAGAAACTGTAAGTTCATTTTTTATTCTGAAAATCTGCCATATTCTGGACTTCCAAGCTGCACCAGTTCTCTGGAATGCGCTACCTTGGATAATCAGGTCAATTCTCAATATCCACATTTTAAAGGACATCTTTTAAGTGTGGTCTATGACATTCTCTAATTTGAATTATGCCACAGAACCTAATCCCTTTATCAGTACCCACCCACCTCATGCATTCAAGTTCATTTAATATTAGTGCATACACAGATATTGGCTGGCTGACTGGTTCATACAAGTTTATGTACACTACCTTGCACTACCATGATGTAAAACTTTAACTTTTTTGCCTTTTTTTTGCCTTTTAATAAAAGATCAGGGACAGGTGAGCCCACTAGTATCATTTCCAGAAAACACTGGATGAGCGAGTAACAGGCTTGGTTCTACGATAACCAAAGTTACCAACATTTCAAAATGTTTTCCTATGGACAGTTTTGCTTAGACAAGGTATGGTTTTCAGGGTTTGTCACAATACATATTTTATAATGAATGTTCACTGTATACTGTCATCAGTATAAAGACCATAGTATACAGTGCTCTCAAACAGAATTTGAACTTAAAAATGGCAATTTTAAAAAACTTGCACAACTTTAAATCAAGAAAAAAATATGTAGATCCCAACATTGTTAGATCCAGAACAAAATACAAATACAAATTCCGGATCCTGTTATTCAGTCTCTAGACCCAGCATCAAAGTTCAGGCCCCGCAGATCAGACCCCATCTCTTTAATTACTGCTACTCTTTCCTGGCTCCTTTTCAGCAGCTTTAGCTCCTTTTTGGAATGTAGAGTCCTTCTGCCGTGCACTCCCATCCATCTGCACAGGGATTTTAATCAAAGTGTGATATAGCTGTATTCTAAATTGCCCTGACATGTTGTAGGCCAAATGCCCAAGAGAGGCAAGTCTGTTAGTGTAGGTCTCAAGAAGAAGCCACCTTGTCACTGGTAGATGGGCCCAACACAATTTTGATCAAAAATGTGCTCAAAGGGTTTCTAATTTTCATATAGTAAGTACATCGGTGATGCAGTTTACATTTATTCATGTTTCTGGTGTTTGCAATGCACGTGTCTTTGCACATGGCAGTATGCTGCTACTTGTAGTCCTTGATTGCTTTTAGTGGTAAGGTAGAGGCAGATACAGTGCCTTCGGAAAGTATTCGGCCCCCTGGAACTTTTCAACCTTTTGCCACATTTCAGGCTTCAAACAAAAAGATATAACATTTTAAATTTTTAGTGAAGAATCAAAAACAAGTGGGTCACAATTGTGAAGTGGAACTAAATTTATTGGATCATTTAAACTTTTTTTGTAATAATAAAACTGAAAAGTTGGGCGTGCAAAATTATTCGGCCTATTTACTTTCAGTTCAGAAAACTCACTCCAGAAGTTCATTGAGGATCTCTGAATGATCCAATGTTGTCCTAAATGACTGATGAAGATAAATAGAATCCACCTGTGTGTAATCAAGTCTCCGTATAAATGCACCTGCTCTGTGATAGTCTCAGCGTTCTGCATCATGAAGACGAAGGAACACACCTGGCAGGTCCGTGATACTGTTGTGGAGAAGTTTAAAGCCGGATTTGGATACCAAAAGATTTCCCAAGCTTTAAACATCCCAAGGAGCACTGTGCAAGCGATCATATTGAAATGGAAGGAGTATCAGACCACTGCAAATCTACCAAGACCCGGCCGTCCCTCTAAACTTTCATCTCAAACAAGGAGAAGACTGATCAGAGATGCAGCCAAGAGGCCCATGATCACTCTGGATGAACTGCAGAGATCTACAGCTGAGGTGGGAGAGTCTGTCCATAGGACAACAATCAGTCGAACACTTCACAAATCTGGCCTTTATGGAAGAGTGGCAAGAAGAAAGCCATTTCTCAAAGATATCCATAAAAAGTCTTGTTTACAGTTTGCCACAAGCCACCTGGGAGACACACCAAACATGTGGAAGAAGGTGCTCTGGTCAGATGAAACCAAAATCCAACTTTTTGGAAACAATGCAAAACGATATGTTTGGCGTAAAAGCAACACAGCTCATCACCCTGAACACACCATCCCCACTGTCAAACATGGTGGTGGCAGCATCATGGTTTGGGCCTGCTTTTCATCAGCAGGGACAGGGAAGATGGTTAAAATTGATGGGAAGATGGATGGAGCCAAATACAGGACCATTCTGGATGAAAACCTCTTGGAGTCTGCAAAAGACCTGAGACTAGGACGGAGATTTATCTTCCAACAAGACAATGATCCCAAACATAAAGCAAAATCTACAATGGAATGGTTCAAAAATAAATGTATCCAGGTCTTAGAATGGCCAAGTCAAAGTCCAGACCTAAATCCAATTGAGAATATGTGGAAAGAGCTGAAAACTGCTGATCACAAACACTCTCCATCTAACCTCAAAGAGCTCGAGCTGTTTTGCAAGGAAGAATGGGCAAGAATTTCAGTCTCTAGATGTGCAAAACTGATAGAGACTTGCAGCTGTAATTGCAGCAAAAGGTGGCGCAACAAAGTATTAATGCAAGGGGGCCAAATAATTTTGCACGCCCCACTTTTCAGTTTTATTATTACAAAGTTTACGTGATCCAATAAATTTCGTTCCACTTCACAATTGTGACCCACTTGTTGATTCTTCACCAAAAATTTAAAATGTTATATCTTTTTGTTTGAAGCCGGAAATGTGGCAAAAGGTTGAAAAGTTCCAGGGGGCCGAATACTTTCGCAAGGCACTGTACAATAAATGTTTTTAGGTAAAAGTGACAGCATTTGCCAATGGACTGTCTGTGTGAAAGAAAGGACAGACATGTGTCTAGTATATGACATTGGGCCTGATATTATGCTCACTCTTTGCAAACCTTCCTGTTCCATTTACTTACTTCATTTACATTGTAACAAGCTGATGGCAGTTACAATAGAAGTGAAAGCGTAGACGGATAGAAAGTAATACCTTCTGTTTTTGTGCCTTGGGGAAAAACACAACTAACTCAGTAACAACGAAAAATCCTCCAAGGTTATTTGTCTTCAAAAGACAACTTGTCCTTTGGCATAATATGCATTCATAACAATAATAATTTATTGGATACATTTATTGGATGCAAACTATTGGACTCAAAAAAATGCCTTGATATGCCTTCAAGGAGTATTCCAGTTACTACACGTCATCCCCTGTACACTGAAGGGGGATAAGTAGCTAACTGGTGAGGATCTCACTGCTTGCTTTTTTCTCACTGCTTGGGTTTTGTTTTTTACATCCTACCTTACCATTGACACTGTTAAAACCATAAACGAGGCCCTGATCATTTTTTGCCAAGACTACTGTAGCTCACTACTAACTGGAATTCCATCAAACGGGCTATCTCAGCTTTAACCCTTTCACTCCCGGAGGTTTTTTCGGTCATGCATTTTCGTTTTGCGCTCCCTGCCTTCAAACAGCCATAACTCTTTTATTTTTCTGTTCACATAGCTGTATGAGGGCTTGTTTTTTGCGGGACAAGTTGTACTTTCCAACGCCACCATTTAATATTGCATATGGTGTAGTGGGAAGCGGGAAAAAAATTCCAAACCGGGTGAAATTGCAAAGAAAACGCTATTCCGCTACAGTTCTACGGGTTTCTTATTTACAGCGTTCGATGTGCATTAAAACTGATCCATTACTTTCATTCTACTGGTCAGTACGAATCTGGCGATACCTAATATGTATAGTTTTTCCTGCGTTTTCATAGTGATAAAATAATTAGAAAGTTGCCCTTTTTTTTTTTTCCTTGTCACATCTTGACCCCTATAACTTTTTGGTATTTATGTGTACAGAGATGTATGGGGGCTCATTTTTTGCGGGACGATCTGAAGTTTTTATTGATACCATTATGGGGTGTGTATGACTTTTTGATCACTTTTTATTTAATTTTTTTTAGAAAAAAAAGCGCCAAAAAACGGCAAATCGCCATTTGGACGCTTTTTTCCGCCACACAATTCGCCGTATTGGAATTTTTTTTATATATTTTAAAAGTACGGGCGTTTTTGGTCACGGTGATACCCATGATGTCTATATTTATTGTTATTTTGGTATTTATTTTTTAATTATACGGAAAGGGGGGTGATTTGAACTTTTATATCTTTTTTATTTTTTATATATTTTTTAACATTTTTTTATTTTTTTTTTTACTATTTGAAAGCTCAAATATGGGCTTATATATTGTGGCTTTTTTTTTCTTTATGAGCAATCAGGGATTTTCTAGACTCAGAAATCCAAGAATTGCTCATTTCTTATCCTGGCCTGCCATCTAGTGGCCAGAATAAGAATTGCACTTTGAAAACTGTAATCCTTACAGTTTTCATATGGTGTACAGACACCCCGATTGGCCACACGGGGTGTCTGTACACCACCCGGAAGCGAATGCTTCCGGGTTCAGACGCAACTAGATGCCGTGATCACGTGTGATCACGGCATCTAAACGCCAAGGAAGACGCCGCCGATGGCGGTAAGTAGCGGCAAGTCTCTGCTGTTAGAAACAGCAGAGACTTGCCGGCCATGACGCCCGCCGCACTTGCAACTTGGTTCTGTTGCTGGAAAAAAAGAAAACCCAAGCACCAATTAGGCCAAGTTCACACTTCAGTTATTTGGTCAGTTATTTCCATCAGTAATTGTGAAGTGCAGGTCAAAAACACAGAACAGGTGCAGATCTCTTCATTATACAGTATCTCTTAGTAGTCTTCACTACTAGTTTTGGCTCACAATAACTGATGGAAATAACTGACCAAATAACTGAAGTATGAATTGAGCCTTAGCCACCAATCTGGAGAAGAGGAGTTCCCTTTCCCCATCCTAATGGAGTGAAACTCCATTCATTCTCTAATGGGTTGCTGGAGATAGTTGAGTGCTGTACTTGGCTATCTATGGCAGTCCCATAGAAAATAAAAGGATGTAGCAGGGCACATTCTGGACTGGCTGCTCCATTAGGATAGGACTTGGGGTGCAAGCCGTCAGTTCCCCAGTATTTAGTGGATAGGGGTAAACTTGTAGAAACTGAGATACCCTTTTAATGCCTAATGTGCTGTACATGGCTGTATTACAGCTTTTTATAACCACCAATTTATAAATATAGGGTCATACATATTATATTTTTTTATGATAATCCATAAGAATTTGAAAGAACTGTGATGTATTCCATAGGATAATGGATGATAAAGGCTTTGCTTCTATGGGAGGTAATAGCAGCCAAAAATAAAATGAAAATGGAAAAACTAAAATTAAAATGCAAATACCTTATTGACATTTCATTTACTACCCCATGTGTGAAAATTTCATGCCAAAATAAAACATAAAATGGGATAATTTAATTTGCAATTAGATTTTTAACTCAAGCTTTGGTAAAATGTGACAAAAATAAAATTAAAATTTAATTTTCATTACCCATTCTGACATTTCATGGTCAAATAACAAAAAAAAAACAACAAAAAGTCAAAATGCAAAACGAAAGGCAAAGCAACATGTTAAGATTCACTTTTCATCCTTGAAGGCAATTTCAGTACAGAAATTAAAATAAAAATGAACAGTGCATGGTAATGATTTACTTTTCATTTCATGCTTTGCCTTGCCATTTTTCATTTTCAAGTTGTCCAATATTCAAATAGATGTTAATGAGTACTAGTGGGCAGGGTTTGTTACCAATAACAGATCTGTCTATTCAGCTGCCCCAAAATGTGTCTTATTCTTAGACGTTTGACAACTGTTTGGCTGAGGCATCCAGCTGCAGGATTCAAATGGAAATTTTATGCAAATTGATCTTATCTTTGCTTTTAAATGCATATTCCTTAAAGGGCTTGTCTGGTACTTAAATATTGATGGTCTATCCTCAGGATAGGTCATCAATATCTGATTGTATGGGTTAAACTCCCAACACCCTTACCAATCAGCTGTTTGAAGCTCTGCAGCTTCTTCTGTGACTTCATGTGTGATAAAAAAGTCACATGGCTTTTGTGCAGCTAAGTCTCATTCAAGTGAAAACCATTGAGCTGCAAATCAAACTGGTGTAAAAGTAGAAGTAGAACTGGCTTAGTTGCCCATAGCAACCAGATCCCTCCTTTTATTTTCTAAAGGAGCTGTCCAAAATGAAAGGAGGAATTTGATTGGTTGCTATGGGCAACTAAGCTGGTTCTACTTTACACCAGTTTGAAAAATGAATTTTTGCATTTCCTGGGTGGAACCTTTGGCACCGTACATCCGGATCTTCTTTGTACATTAAGTGAAAGCCTTAGGTATGTAGAAAGCTGCATGACAGATCATACCAGAACTATAATGGCTGCCATTAGTGACATCAAATAGAACAAAGGACTAAGGTAGGCCATACCCATTATTTAGTTGTCAGGGGAATGAACTTTTGCCTGAGCATATACGTGTTCTCAGTCGGCAGAGGTTACTGAGCTGCTGTCGGACTCCTCGGGCAGTTGCTTACCTCCCTTAAAGACAAATGGGTTAGACCTGTTGATAAGAAACTGCCTAATCCTTCTTTCCTCTGTAATCTGCCCCTTGGGGAGAGTCAGCAGGCACATATACGTCCTGGATGATAAGACCACAATTAATGTAATGTGTATGTTCTGTTTAAGTTTTTGCATTACTGTTAGTTAAGGTTTGTCCTGCGAGACAGAGGGCACTGCTGGGAAAATGTAAGGCATGTAGTATTACAACCTTTCCATATAACTGGTTGTTGCATGTTTATCTTAACCACTTCCAGAGACAGTTTTCATTGTCCTGACCAGGCCTAGTTTTGAAAATCTGACGTGTTGTTTTATGTGGTAATAATTTTGGAATGCTTTTGCTTATCCAGGCGATTCTTAGGACTTGTTCACATCAACGTTATGTATTCCGTTATGGCTTTCTGTTATAACATGGTTATAACAGAAAATAACGGAATCCATAAGACGGAAATCAAAACGGAAACCTTTAGGGGCATTCCATTTTAATCCGTCATAATAGAAGTCTATGGGCCTGCATAACGGATCGCCTGGTTTCCATTATGCAGGACTGAAAACAAGGTCCTGTCGACAGACCACCCCATATGTGGTCATAAACAGTTGTATGGGCACAAAGCAGGGCTCAGAAGGGAAGGAGTGCTATTTTTTTGTTTTGGAGGGCAGATTTTGCTGGAATGGTTTTTGGGCACATGTAGCATTTGAATAGACCCTAAGGTAACCCTACAGTGGAAACCCCCCCAAAAGTGAACCCATTTTAGAAACTACACCACTCAAGAAATTTAACCCCATAGGTATTTTGTAGAATTGGCTGTGAAAATTAAAATTTAATTTCTATTAAAATGTTGCTTTAGCTCTAGATTTTTCATTTTCACAAGTGGCAATAAGAGAAAAGGCAACCCAGGGTTCAAAAGAAAAAGAGCACCATGTGTATTTGAGGCCTAGTTTGGTGATTTATATAGCACTGGTTGGCAACTGTAGAGGCTCTAAGGTAAAGTGAAAAAAAATATAGAAACCCTGAAGAAGTGACCCCATTTTAGAAACCACACCTATCACAGAATACCAAGGAGTGTAGTGAGCATTTTTATGACACAGGTGTTTTGCAAAAATTAAGGCACAGCAGATGCTAAAATAGACATTTTTCCACAGATATGGTATTTCGGTGTCCAATATGCTATGCTCAGCTCATACTAATTGAAATTTACACCACACTTCTTGGATCAAAAAGCGAGTTCTACTAGGTATGGAAATGCCATAAATATTGGGGACATAAGCTGTTGTATGAAAATACGGCAGGGATCAGGGTGGAAGGGTAGCACTGATTTTGCTGGAATGGTTTTTGGGTGTTACATCACATTTGCAGAGCCCCTGAGCTACTCGTGCAGTATGTCTACTTTTTATTTTATTTTACAATGATAAATGGCTTGGTGAGAGGAAAGGTTTTTTTTAGACTTTTATTTTTGCATTTTTTTTAGATTTTTATTTTTGTATTTTATAAAACACTTTATATTTTCATTTTTAATGTCACCCTTTGTGCCCTCTTTAGGGTCATGCAAGACCTTTGGGGGACATTTAATATAAATTTTTTTATTGCTGACATACTGTATTAGCCCCAGGGAATACAGCCCTCAGAGAGGCTTACAGTGTTGTACAACATCGTACAACCTCACTGCAGAGCTGATCTGGGTCTCCTGAGACTCAACAGGTTGTGCAGAATTCCAGCCTCCAACAATCACATGACTTCTGGGAATGGATCAGTTGGTGGCATTGCAATTCCTGACAACACTCCCTAGAGCAAAAGAGAAGGCAGGAAGGGTGAAAAAACATGGGGAGCCCTGCTGTCACTGGTAGTGGGCTCCCTACTCTAATTGCTGCATAATTAGCTTGCAGCAGCAATCTCTGCATGGTTGTTTAATAACATCTGTGAAGAGATATGTCATGACCGCCTGCTCTGGACATATATAGTGTATGGGTGGTTGATAGATATCTCATATACAGTACCTCTGTTCACACTTTCAGAAGAGGCATCACATTGGATGACAAGAATACCACAGCCTGCAGCTCTAATCTAGCTATCAGAACAGCAGAGACCATGACAAAACCCTGCATTTTAAATCAGGGGGTGCATGGGCTACCTTTTTGTGCCTGTTGTATAGTGGACCTGGGAGACCATGGTGGCTTCTGTTATAAACACTTTATACAGTATATATCCAAATGTGATTGTTGTAGTCTTTTCAACAAGTTCTGGAGATTTAATAGCCAAATAAAATGCTTGGTATATGTTACGTTTTATAGCATTGTAGCTTGGGTCATTTTTTATGGATGTGATACTCCATCCATGGTTAGCTTTTCACAGACTATATGTGAACTCTGGTCATATGATTGGAAACTTCACTGTCATGAATGATAAGTGATCTTATGGGAGGGGGACTTTACATTGATTTTCTTGTGTGACGGGGATATGATGTGAGGAAAAGCACAGAGGCTCCATTATGGAAGGAGTGAAAGGACATATCAATCTGAGTATCCTGTCTGACTGATGAAGAATCATTGGAGTGTGTTTCTGTATAAAGCTATGCTCAGATACCTCTCATGTTTTCATTATGTCTGTTACTGCCTCAGTCTCCATTCTAGATAGTTCCATATAAATAACAGAAGTAATGGTATTTCATACGACTCCTTCTCTCGTATGTTCTTTTTAATCAAAAGAAGGATACCATCTTGACACAAGAGAAACATTTCCTTTTATTTCTATAGGTCCTCAATCTGTGATCTGTGTACCCCAGGGGAGTACAAGCCATATCTCTATGGGTACTAGTACTCTGCTCATACTATGTATGATAATAGCCTTGGGGGTACTTTGATGTAATTTGTTTGAACAGGGGGTACTTGGCATATCAACACTGAGAATTATTGCCTTAGGCAATGGTTTCCTTCCCCATTCTGCTGACATTTCAAGGTCTTTTTGACCAAAAAAGACAGCAGATTGCTTCAAAACGATGTGCAAAGGGACAAAACCACATAATTCCTTTCCCAAGTCAGAATGGTGGGATATCAGACTATAAGTATGGCTCAATATGACATTATAGTTCTCCTGTGTGGAACTCTAATGTGGTTTTGGAAGAGCAACCTAGAAAGACAATGGGTCACCCAAACTGTCACTGCTTCTGGAGGAAAGATTCTCCCCAGTCCTACTGAGAAAGATGTAATTGAGGAAAGGTTGATATTTGACCCCAGTGAAGGGAATAAATGTAGGGCTGACCAACAGCTCTAGACAACTGAGCACTGGAAGCAGAAGATTAGATGAATTGTTCTCTCACAATTTTTTATTGCTTGTTTGTCAAGGCCTTTGTTCTGCTGACATTCCAATGTCCTTTTGAGCAAAAAAGACAAATGAAACAGTGAATTTCTGCAAAATGATTTGCAAAGTTACTTTCCCAAGTCAGATTAGTGGGATCCCGTACTAAAGGTAAGGATCCACATGACATTATAATGCTCCTGTGTGGAACCCTCATGTGGTTTTGTCAGAACAGCCCAGAATGGCAACGAGTTACCTGTCACTGCTTCTGGGGGAAGATTTTTCCCAGTCCTATTGATAAACATGTCATTGATAACATTCTACCCTTGTGAGGGGAATAAATGTAGGGCTGACCAGCGACTCTAGATGATTGACCACTGAAGGTAGAAGACTGCACAGATTGCTCTCCCACACTTTTTTATTGCTTGTTTGTCATGGTGTTTGTTGTTAACCTGGGGTAAAATTGCTTTAAGTTGTTAATGGAAAAGGCTAATTAATAAGGGCAGTGGCCAAATAACCTTTCTAACTAAAAGTGTTTTTTTTCATAGTTTATTATGCTGTACCACGTTTAGGCCTCGTTCACATTTCCGTATTTCACTGACATGTGCTGTCTGCATTTTCTGCGGACAGCACATGTACCCAGTGATTTAAATGTGTCTGTTCACATTTCAGTATTTTTTTACTGACCATGGGTCAAATCACGGGGATATACACTACTTTGATTCGTGATGCGGACCAAACATGCCCATTTAACTCTATGGGTCTGTGAAAATCACTGACACACACATCCTTGTTGTGTCTGTATTGCGTCCATTTTTCACTGAAGACGAATAAGAGATTCATGTCAGTGAATTACGGATGACAGCCGGATCCTTTACAGACATTTTCACGGATGAAACACATATGCTTTTTTCATGGACATGACACTGACACGGAAATGTGAATGAGGTCTTATTATGTATGGAGTCTTATTTCTAGTCCCATACTGCCGTTTATTTTCCATTTCTAAAACCTTATGCCAGGACTTTTTAAAGTATGTTTTTTCCTAAAAACATGTAAATTGTTTGGTACATTTTCTTTAACTGTTCTACTGTAGATGCAGACCCCATTGTTGCTGCCAAATATATGTACACTGTGTGCAGAATTATTAGGCAAGTTGTATTTGAGAGGATTCTTTTTATTATTGAAAAACAACTATGTTCTCAATCAACCCAAAAGACTCATAAATATCAAAGCTTAATATTTTTGGAATTTGGAATGGTTTTTTTTTCGGATTTGGCTATCTTAGGAGGATATCTGTTTGTGCAGGTAACTATTACTGTGCAGAATTATTAGGCAACCTAATAAAAAAACAAATATATACCCATCTCACTTGTTTATTTTCACCAGGTAAACCAATATAACAACACAAAATTTAAAAATAAACATTTCTGACATTCAAAAACAAAAACAAAAACAAATCAGTGACCAATATAGCCACTTTTCTTTACGATGGCACTCAAAAGCCTTCCATCCATAGATTCTGTCAGCTGCTTGGTATGTTTACGATCAACATTGCGTGCAGCAGCCACCACAGCCTCCCAGACACTATTCCGGGAGGTGTACTGTTTTTCCTCCCTGTAGATCTCACATTTTATAAGGGACCACAGGTTCTCTATGGGGTTCAGATCAGGTGAACAAGGGGGCCATGTCATTATTTTTTCTTCTTTTAGACCTTCACTGGCCAGCCACGCTGTGGAGTATTTGGATGCATGTGATGGAGCATTGCACTGCATGAAAATCATGTTTTTCCTGAACGATACAGATTTCTTCCTGTACCACTGCTTGAAGAAGGTGTCTTCCAGAAACTCGCAGTAGGTCTGGGAGTTGAGCTTCACTGCATCCTCAACCCGAAAAGGTCCCACAAGTTCATCTTTGATGATACCAGCCCATACCAGTACCCCACCTCCACCTTGCTGGCATCTGAGCCAGAGTGGAGCTCTCTGCCCTTTACTGATCCAGCCTCGGGCCCATCCATCTGGCCCATCAAGAGTCACTCTCATTTCATCAGTCCATAAAACCTTAGAAAAATCAGTCTTAAGATATTTCTTGGCTCAGTCTTGACATTTTATCTTATGTTTCTTGTTCAAAGGTGGTCGTTTTTCAGCCTTCCTTACCTTGGTTATGTCCCTGACTATCGCACACCTTGTGCTTTTTGATACTCCAGTAACGCTGCAGCTCTGAAATATGGCAAAACTGGTGGCAAATGGCATCTTGGCAGCTTCATGCTTGATTTTCCTCAATTCATGGGCAGTTATTTAGTGCCTTTTTTTTTCAACACGCTTCTTGCGACCCTTTTGGCTATTTGCCATGAAACGCTTGATTCTTTGGTAATCGCGCTTCAAAAGTTTGGCAGTTTCAAGACTGCTGCATCCCTCTGCAAGACATCTCACAATTTTTGACTTTTCAGAGTCCGTCAAATCTCTCTTCTGACCCATTTTGCCAAAGGAAAGGAAATTGCCTAATAATTAAGCACACCTTATATAGGGTGTTGATGTAATTAGACCATACCCCTCCTCATTACAGAGATGCACATCACCTGATTTACTTAATTGGTAGTTGCCTTTAATGCCTATACAGCATGGAGTAGGACAACATGTATAAAAAGGATGACGCGATCAAAATACTCATTTGCCTAATAATTCTGCACACAGTGTATTTAGCTAAGCTCGTATTACAGTTAGCACTGTTAATTGTCCCTTATGATAGCAGTAGCAGTTATCTTGTAAGTAGATTGGGGTCATTTATTATGAACGGCATTTTAGATGCTGGTCTTAATAAGCCCCTGAGCTGGTGGTGGTTCTGCCGAAGCTATGTATCGGCACCGGTCTCTACATAACTTCGGCATATGCAGAACCGATCTAAGTGTATGACAGCTTCCTTACTGGCTTACATTTAGACAATTTTTTTTACTCCTAAAACAGGCATAGAAAATGACAAATGAGACGGGCCTGCCCTCTTCCCCGCCCTCAACACGCCCACTTTTCTAGACCTGGCGTGAGTGGGGAAAAGTTGCAGATTGCAGAAATACACCTGATATAAGCGTATTTCTGATCATAAATAAACCACATTTTTTTAGCATTCTTGCAATATTAGGTGTTTTTCAGGATAACTCACAAACATTAGCCATGCCCTTTCCAATATGGAGCTGGGGTAAAATATAGAGGTGGGGAATTTATATAGCAATGGTCCTCTGAAGCAGAAAAATGCATAGGCGTAAGAATGACATGCTTCTCACATGGGTAAATAGGGTAATAGTTAAAATTATTAAAGTGGTTTTCCTTCCTGCCTTAGGGAGGATGTTGTGTGTGTACGCATGTGATTTCATTTCTGTGTGTTCAGTTAAAGGGGTAGTCTGGTTATATAGGGGATAGCGGATAACTATTAGATTTGTGGGGGTCCTACCACTGGGACCCCCACTGATCACAAGAATGGGGGCGCCATATCTCATGAAGGCCGCTGAAAAGAATGGCATGGCTGGTCAAGCATGCTCGTGGCTGCTCTATTCATTGCTATGGGAGTTCCAGAGATAGCTGGGTGTAGTATTCGGCTGTAGGTCCCCCACAGATCTGTGGATAGGGGATAACTTTACATAACTGGACTACATCATTAAATCCTATAACCTTGGAGGAAACCAAGTGCTGGCAGCTGGTACTAAGAGCGCTTAATCTGTTTAATCAGATTTCTTGAGACTCGTTTGTACCCACATTACACCTGGGTCATGACTACACAGCAGCGGTCTCGGTGGTTTATAGTACAGTGCAACAGTTAGTACCGTAATTCCCACAGTAAAAACCCCTTCATGTAACATAAAACACCGCTGACCTATTTCCTGGCAGCTTTCTTGCATAGAAAAATACTTCTTGCTGAATTTACATGTGTTTTGAAGGTTGCATCATTTGTGCCTTTCAATTATGGAGATAACTTAATAGGTTACTTGCAATTCTATGTACAATCCCAGAAACACTTAAAGGGGTTTTCCAGTATATAAATCTCTACAGCGCTGAGAAAAGTTGTGTACTTGTGAAATAAACATAAACCATTCATATTTGCATTGTTTTTTTCTACACCAGACACAGTACTTACAGTATGAGCATGTGCTTGAACCTTCCTATGCATGTGATGCCATTGTCAATGGCATGTGCATTAGGGGAGGAAATGAGCAGGCCTAGATCATGTCCAGGATATATGGCACCAGCAGAAAAGGCAAGATAGGATCACATAACTGTGATGATAAAAAATAACATCACAAACAATTCTTTAAGAAATATGGTTGGCACAAACAGTGGGTGTGGACACACTGTACCAACAGACAGATTTGCCTTTGGACTATCTCTGAGGACATTGTCCTGGCAATCAACTGGTTTTTACTCTTTAAGCCCTATATAGGGATCTGGTCTTTGCTGCAGGGGAACCACCAGGGTGATATCTTTTGAGATAGTCTTGGTGTAGTTGGTGGCTGAGCCATGGGTGTCAGAGACACCAGTGCAAAGTGCCAAGGGGTCAGACAATATTCGCAGTGAGGAGACAGGACGAGGTCGGGCAGGCTGCATACAAACATATCCAAGAAATGAGGCAGAGGTCAGGGTAGGTGGCAATAGGTCAATATGAGAAACAGGCTAAGGTCTGGGCAGGTAGTGGAGAATCAGAGGGAGTTGTGAGGCAGAAGTTTGGCACATGAGTAGTCAGACAGAATAACACACCTTTGCTGGTTATCTAGAGACTAGGAACTTAAAGCTCAGGCACCCTCCCTTTAGGAAAGGTACCTAAAATACCCAAGGGCTGTTAACCATAAGCTGGGGAAGAATTAGGACGTGCACTATCTGGCCCTTTAACACATCAAGAGCAAGCACACACGACCACACTATGGTGCAGCCCAGGAGCAGCTAGATGAAGTGCAGGCCACAGCCTGCCGAAACTGATCTAAAAAGGCTAGTGATTGGGACCTGCCAGCAGGGAAGAACGGGGCAGTGGTGGGCTGGGGACTCCAGCATAACAATGCCTAACATAAAACTTGATTAACCCATCATAAGCAATTGTAGTTTTTCTGTTACAACTCTGTAAGAGCTATAACTTCTCTACTTTTCCCATCGTCTTATGAGGGCTTGTTTTGTGCAGGACAATATATATATATTTTAATTGCATCATTTAATTTACCATATCATGCATGGCAAAATGAGGGGAAAAAAATTGTAAGGTGAACCTGAAAAAACAGTTTCTGCCATTGTTTTTGCTTTTTGTTTTCACAGTGTTCATTTTGCTCTGAAATAGACATGGTAACTTTATTGTGTGGGTCAGTACAATTATAGTGTTACTAAACTTATAGTTTTTCTTAGACTTTACCATTTTGCAAAAAAACATCAATAGAGATGAGCGAATCTATTCGCCGCTTCGTAGATTCGTATCGAATCCTCCATTTTTCCTACTCTGAAGCGAATCCGGATGTTGTCATATTCGCTTCGTATTATTCGTAAATGTTCTTAAAATTTTGAACGCTAACATTATGTACTTCTTGGCGAAAGAACTGCAACCCAAGTGGGGAGAAATGGTCTTTGGGGACGAGCACCTCGAACCACCACCCGCTCCAGAGATCAGAGCGGCACAACTGTGCAAGAGAGTCTCACTGGCTCCTGACTCCATATTCGCCTTGCCGGCTGGTGCGGCTGCTGCGGCTGGAGCGTCCACTTTGCCGCCCAGGAGGAGAACAACACCTTCCATTCGGCAGAACCCGATTATGCCAGCATCGGTGACGGCCCACGCCCAGACCCTATGGGACTACAAGAATGCAGTGGAGGACTGGGTCATCCAAGTACTGGACCATCCAAGGGAGACCCTACACTGGAGTGGTGAAAGGGAACCGTCCTGTGGTTTTCTGTGAAGCGAGGCTCTGGCTTCCTGGCGGATGACGAGGACGGCAAGGAGTACTTCATGGGCCGCAGGTCAGTGAAACGGCCGTACTGCTGTCACATCCTGTACTTGGGGGATCAGGTGGAATACGCCCCCATGGCATCCCTGAAAGGCCCCTTTGCTACTGGAGTAAAGTTATTATCAAAGCCCCTGGTACCTGCATCACCACCTGAAGTTTGGCTGGAGGAACCACCAGGCGAAGTACCAGTGGCACCTTCCGTTTCAGGGAGAAGCCACAGCCAGAGCCTCTGATCCCTGGACTGACAGTGCCACCACTATTACAGTTCTTTCAGCTGGGTCAGCTTACGACTTCATCGTTTACGTTCCAGTCCACGGTGATCCACCAGTACCAACTATCCTGGAAGATGAAGCCAGCAGCAGCCAGGGGAGCTGGGGATTCTTCCCTGGGTGCAACCTTGCCTCAACCACTGCAGCCAGAAGTCCTTACCCCTGCTGTCCCGGCAGGAGAATCCGGAAAAGTAAAGGCACAAGTGGCTACAGCGCTCACCAGCGTGACCACCACCTGGACCCCGTCAAGTCCGACTTCTGGAAGAAGAGGGCAGTGGAGTTCCAATATGGCAGCGAACTTGGCCTACAGGAGGCAGGAGCGTCCTCTGATGTCATTCAGCAGTAGCTCAAGCGAGGAGGACTTCAGGTCCCTCATCTGAGGAACCCTACTACTGGCTGATTTAAAGGACACCTCAGGAGGACCTATGGGAGCCACACCATGGACTGCACCTGATGGGCGAGAGCTAGTTGGCACTTTAATTTTTTGTTTGTATTGCCCCCTGTTTGACTCTCACCCAGATGGACATGGCTTGTCAGGACTCCCCCGCCCTTTCTGCAGAAAATTCCCAGTTGCGCCTAAGCGCGCCTATTTTCCTTACCCCCCCAGGTTATTTGGGAGCCCCCTTTGCAAAGAGGGTTCTGTATTTGCTGCTATTTTATATTATCCATGTGGATTACACGTTACCTGTTTGGATTACAAAATTAACTCACGTGGATTACAATTGAATTTTGGACTGTGTTCCAGTGTTTTATCATGCCAAGGAGCCACGAGGAGAGACTCAAACATATATCTGAGCCTTTTATGCTTGCAAATGTGAAATTGCACTAAAATGTTTGCATAATTGTCTTTGTTGTATAATAATAATGCAATAATGTTTTTACAGGTTCAGCAACATTCAAGCACAAGCCCATTGTGTGTATTCTTTTTCAGGTACTGCAATGTGTCCTATTATGCACTCATTGTACGGTGTTTTTTAGTAAATTATGCACTTAGCCGGATAGCTAGCACCATACTTTTCTACCTCATATGGACTGCCTCTAAAGACTGTACGCCGCGGCCTAGCCTTGTGTGAATGACACAATCGCGAGTCAATAGTACGCTAAGTATTCGTACGCACTTTGTATGCTAATGCTTACGTATTGCGTACTTTTAACAAAACTGACTGTATGTTCGTAATTTGTGTAGGAATGTTTGCAAAACAACGATTATTTTTTAATGCAATTTCGACTGAATAAATTCGTATTAAGAACGAATCTTGTCAGAAATTTGTCGATTATTCGCCGAAGCGAATTTTGGATGATTCCCTCATCTCTAAACATCAACTTTCTTTCACTATATTCTGACACCCATAACTTTTTTTTATATTTTCATCTACAAAGCTGTTCTTTTTTTTTTTTGAGGGGGTAGCGAGGTAATCAAAAATGAGCAAGGTGACCAAAAATATCATGATTCTGGCCTTTTTTTTTCTGTAACAGCGTTCATTGTGCAAGATAATTTTGTTTTAATAACTTTAGACCAATTATGCTTATTTTTATATGTAAGATTGGGAAATGGTCTTTTCAAAACAATTTTTTTAATTTTTTTTTACTTTTATCTTTAGTTAGTAACGGCAGTCTTCCTATTAAGCCCTGAGCCAGGCCTTCACAAGGTCCCAGGCTGCCATAGCAACCGATCAGCTACCGATGAAATCATGGGACCCCCTTCCCTCTGGTTAACTGCTCAGATGCCGTGGCTGCTATTGATCACAGCATCTGAGGGGTTAAATGACAGGCATCAAAGTGATTCCTTACTGTGGTTGGATGTCAGCTGTATAACACAGAGGACACCTGCTGCATATGGAGCGGATTTAGCTCCTGAGCACACTCAATACTCCCCTTATGCCATTATGTCTTAAATATAAGACAAGTGTCACCATGTGACAAAGACAACTCTGCTTCAACTGTAACTGCCTGCCTAAGTGATCTATAAGACAACTGTATTATCTGGATTAATTCATTCATAAAAACCAGATTGCCCCAGGATTAAAGATATGATGAGACAATGAAACAATTATACTTGAAATCTACAATGATTGGAAGCTTCGGCCTCCTTGAGCTGAGGCGCACTAATTAAACAGGAGCCAATGCATTTTAAAAGGTTAATTGTGCATGTTTTATACAGCTGCAGGAAGTAATCTCTCTGAGCGTCTTGGAGAAAGAGAAATAGAACAGCCAGATGTCAATCAAGGGAATCTTCTGCAAATGTAATTGGATTCTCCTTAAAACAGCTGTTTTAAATAATGACTACAAATAGCGCAATGAGTACGGTCATTTCTTAGGAGTGTTTGCTTTTGTGCCTACTTAAAGGGGTTCTCCAGGAATGATTTAACATGGCCACCAGCAACCTGTCCTAGAATATGAGCAAGAATGCTTAGCAACACTTGCAGAGCCTCCTCGAGAAGTGAGGCGTGGGACCTCACTACATTGCTCTACAATGGATGGTAATGATGTGATTCTGCCATAATGTCTGAACAGCCTGACAGGAAAACTCACCAATATGTAGTATATGTAAGTTCCAGAGTGTAGTATGTAGTGAGACCCCCCAGGCAGCCTTCTAGTGGAGGCAACAGTGCTCCTCACATTCTAGGACAGGTTGCTGGTGGCCATGCATGTATATGTGGTACATCATCATTATACATTGAGGCCTTTCTAATACAATTCATTCGGAAAGTCTTCAGACCTTTTCACTTTTTTCACATTTATGTTGCAACATTGTGTTAAAATAAAAACAATTCAAGTTTCCCCCCATCATTCAGGGGGGAATTTAGTTCAGGGGGCTTCTTCTTTCCCTTAATCATCTTTTGAGATGTTTCTGCACCTTATTGTCCATCTATGGTAAATTCAGTTGATCAACATGATTTGGGAAGGCACACCCCAATCTATATAAGGTCTCACAGTTGACAATGCATGTCAAAGCAAAAACCAAGCCATGAGGAGGAAAGAACTGCTTGTAGAGCTCAGAGTCAGGATTTTGTGCAGGCATAGATATGGAGAAAGTTACAAAACATTTCTGCTGCAATGAAAGTTTCCAAGGGCACAGTGGCCTCTGTAATTCTTAAATGGATGAAGTTTGACTCACAGAACAAAGTAATCGGGGGAGAGTGGCCAGAAAGAAACCTCTCCACAGTGAAAGACACATTACAGCCTACCAGGAGTTTGCAAAAAAGTCATCTAAAGGACTCTCAAACTGTGAGAACAAGATTATCTGATCTGATGAAACCAAGATCAACTGTGATCTGTTATATCTAGAGGAAAATAGGCATTGCTCATCACTTATAGTGAAGCACGGTGATTGCAGCATCATGCTGTGGGGGTGTTTTTCAGAGTCTGGGAAGCATACAGCTAAGGAAACACAGGAGTGGCTTAGGGACGACTCTTTGCATGTCTTTGAGGGGCCCAGCCAAGGCCCTGACTTGAACCTAATTGAACATCTCTGGAAAATCCTGAAAATGGCTGCCCGACAGACCCCATCTACTACTACTACTGAGTACACTGCAATATTTTTTTAGACATTAGTCAGAACCCAAGATTTTTCCAAAAAGTAAGGACTCATTCACACTTGAGTGTCTGGTCAGTGATTTCCATTAGTGATTTGTAAGCCAAAACCAGAAGTGAAGCCTACACAGAAATAAGGTATAATAACAGCATGACACTGGAGATACCATGAAATTCGTATACATATCTAATATTAATTGTCACTGGGGCCAAACGTAATTGAAAATAATAGAATGTTCCAAAATGCATTCCGTTCCGTTTGATTGCGTTCCCAGACCAGAGACCAAACTTTCTTCCCGTCATTGACAATGACATCATATGCAAAACAGATCCAGCATGACCCACAATGCAAGTCAATGGGGACAGATCCTTTTTCTCAGACACAATAGAAAACGGATTCATCCCCCATTGACTTTCAATGGAGTTCATGACGGATCTGTCTTGGCTATGTTAAAGATAATACAACCAGAACCGTTCATAACGGATGCAGACGGTTGTATTATCAGTAACGGAACCGTTTTTTCTGATCCCTGCCGGATCAGGCAAAAACGCAAGTGTGAAAGTAGCCTAAGCTGTGAAAGGAATGAAGTAGGAAGTAAAAGGTAGGATAGATATGCAACATTGGATAGAAGGAAAGAAAGAAAGAAAGAAAGAAAGAAAGAAAGAAAGAAAGAACAATAGATGATAGATAGATAGATAGATAGATAGATAGATAGATAGAAGGAAGTAGAGAGAGATATAAAAGAGAAGAACGAAAGAAAGAAAATAACAATAGATAGAGAGATAGATAGAAGGAAGTAGAGAGATAGATAGAAGGAAGCAGAGCGATAGATAGAAGGAAGTAGAGAGATAGATATAAAAGAGTAGATGGATGGATATGAGTTACATTGAAGAAAGAAAGAAAGAAAGAAAGAAAGAAAGAAAGAAAGAAAGAAAGAAAGAAAGAAAGAAAGAAAGAAAGAAAGAAAGAAAGAAAGAAAGAAAGAAAGAAAGAAAGAAAGAAAGAAAGAGAAAGAAAGAAAATAACGATAGATAGATAGATAGATAGATACTGAAAGCAGACACTTTTAGTGCCAATATTCATGAGTGCTCGGGTTCTGGTGAAGAAGTCCATTATGTCTAGACAACAGGCACACATTGACATTCTAATCACTGGTGCCTCATAACAGGGCTGTGTCAGTGCCCAGTACAGTAAAAGGGACAGCACCTGGGTTATTAGCACAAATCTGACTTTGAAAGATAAAGACAGCTTTCAGACTGGAATGTCCGTATATTTCAGCACAGACAGTGACAGGATGTGCCAGATAAGTGCTAATAATGCTTTATATAATGGGCAGTGAAATACAAAAACTGAAGAAAAAGAAATCTACTGGGCATTCAATTAACAACAAAAACTGTAGTGGGGTCCTTACTCCACCGTACTAACCAGCAATTAATGGAAAGGATATCTTCTCATTCTACTTTCCATCATCCACAATAATCACTACCCTATCCCTTACCCCTGGATTTGCGTCCCCACCTTGGCACCATAGTAATTTCAATGCCTGGTAGATACACCCTTAGATTATATCATTTAATGATCCTTCATCCATGATCAAGATGTAAATCAGCAAACGCTGCCACCCTCTCAGCTATGCTCCTCAAGATCAGTGGTTCAAAACGGTATGGAAATAGATGTCCTCGTAACCTTCTGATGGCATCTTGTACCTAGCCCTCAACCCTGCCCTGACTATACATTACTTGCTGAAGCTTTTGATATGATCTCATGCATGTTCTTTATTGCACACAGTAGATTAAGTGCCATAATGTTTGACACCCACTCTACGCACTGACAATCTCTGCCTACTGTAGCCTTTGTCAAATTTGTCTTAAAGGGTGCTGCTAAAATGACTGTGGTCGTTGCGAGCTTGAATGCTGTATTATTTCTAGGAATCGAGGGAAATATTGCGTGAAATGCTAGGTGTTACCTCTAGGAATAGACTGCCAAAGACGCGACAAGATTTTATAGTTAACTGTAAACATGCCAGGGTGACCAGCAGCGTAAAAAATTTAATTGGGTAAGTGAAGATGCATCCATCATTTATAATGCTATTCAATTATTCATATAGCACTGGCATGTTGTGCGGCACTGTACAGAGAATGTGTTCACATTGTTTGGGGCTCACAATTTTATTTTAGGGTTTGTCTGTTTTTTGTCATGAACAGTGTCTGGTACTGTAGCTCAGCCTTATTTGCTTGCATGAAACTAGGCTGCAATACCAAATATTGCCCATGCAGAAGAGTGGTGCTGTTTCTGGGGGAAAAAAAACATTAAAAATGGCTAATTTAAAGGAAAACCAAGTTAAAACATGCTTGGTATGAAACATGCATACTTTGAGAATACCAGGGCTAATACTGTATGTGGCCTGGTTTGATCTAAATGGGGATCAATGGCAGACATCTTGAGCTGTATTGGTATATATTTCGATATATCTGGGGCAAATTGTACCAGTCTGGCAGTCTAATTAGAAGGAAGAAGATTAATAAACTATACACTGCCAAAGTGCCTCTCAGTCCCCTATAAAAAAGATGAGTGGACTGCTACCACTCATTGTTACATATATGTCAGTTTCTGGAAATAAAGAATTATCCCATTCACGCAGAAATGGCACTCGTTTCGGAACCAATGCGTGTTCCTTCATCAGTGAAGCGGGTAGAGGCATAGAATACCTGGATACAAGCGAACCATCGTAGCTTCGAGCTCACCATATCCGGAAAATTGAACAACTTTGTGGAACAGGTAATTAGAAGGAAGCCCAAC
The DNA here is from genome assembly GCA_900303285.1 of Rhinella marina. NCBI lineage: Eukaryota > Metazoa > Chordata > Amphibia > Anura > Bufonidae > Rhinella > Rhinella marina. The sequence continues at coordinate 111,650 of ONZH01020052.1, read as the reverse complement.
AGGGATTGAACATTTAGGATTTTGTCATATTCATTATCCCCCCCCATATCTGAAAGGGACTTATATCTCTCTACCTCTCCACGGAGGGCATGTGGCTTCAGAGGCGCAACATGAGGCTCCAGTGCAAAATATGTGTTAGGATCCCCCTACCATGTGTCATTTAGAACGCTTTAGGCCCTCCCTCACACAGGGCCTGGGTGTTTCTGCTACCTCTACTGTAATTAATGTATACCATCAGATTTATCATTAGTTTAAAGGGGTTGTTCAAGTAAGACATCTTATCCTCTATCTACAGGATAGTATATAATTGTCTGATTGGCTGGGGCCCCGCCGAGAACAACGGCCTGTGCTCCCCATTTGAATGGAGAGGCAGATACACTATGGATAAGGGGATATGTTGTCTTCATGGAGCAACCCCTTTAATATTAGAACTGCAATACAACAATACTTTTCACTCATTATTTATTTTCATCAAGTACTCCCATTTTTCTTGGTGGATTGCTTTTTTCCCAATTTTTTTTCAAATTTACCTCATTTGGAGTTTTCTCTTATCTCCCATTCAGTTCTACTTCTGGATTTGTCATGTGACTGCTGTCCCATCATCAGGGGCGGATTGGAAACTTAAAGTGACTCAGGAAAAAATAGTAAAAGTGGCCCGGTTTTGTATTCGGGTCCAAATTGATGGAAGGCAGGGCCAACACAAGTAGGCGGGGCCAGCAATACCATATTGTGGCACATTATACCACCCCAACAGAGTCAAATACCACAGTCCTTCACAAAATACTGCCCCCATCAGCACAAAATACATGTCCAAAAGCTCACATGGGCCGGCTGTGAGGAGGGCTTAGGCGGCCCCTTGGGCCAATCCGCATATGCCCATCATGCCTTAGGACAGTGAGATATGTCCTGACCTCAGCAGGACATGACACCAACCAGTTCATTTTCTACCTTCACATACTCAAAATGCTCTGTGTAACTGAAATGATGGCAGACACAACCTGTACTAATGTCCATCATAAATTCATCCGTATGTTTATCTGTCTGTTATCTATCTGTCTGTCTATCTATCCACCTATAAACGACACTGTAACTGACACTGCATATAGAGGAGTGGTTATTGAAAGGAAGGACAAGAAGCGATGTGAGCATGTCTGTCCTCTGTTATAAGGCTCCACTACAGGACGTAACCAAAAGCAACTGAAATGAAAAGTGATTTGCCACAGGATGCAATGTTAGGCTAATAAATTTAGAATAGGGCAGTTTTGATAAATGGTGGTATTTGAGGAAAATGATATATCAGGGATAACTGTTGGGTAGGATACATTTATATTAGTGGCACAAACCGATATGTGTGAGATTACTGTAAAAAAACAACAACAAAAAAACAACAAGGGGGCATTGCCATTTTGGGTACTTCTCATTTCACATTATTCATCTGGAAAATGCTTTGCCCGGTCCATGTTTGCGCGATAAGCATCTTGTGATAGAATTTGATTGGAGTCATTGTTTTAATTTCCCATGCCTGACTAAACCTTATCTCTGTAATCCCTATACATAATTCCAAGTAGGGAAACAAGATTACCCACTGCGGTAGTGGAGGGGAGAGGAAGGGACAGACCAAGCACAAATAAGATTTTCACATGCTGAAGCATTGAGAGAATCAATATCTGTCAATTTATTGCTAGTGTCTATAGGCAATATAACCCTGGTGGAATAAATTCTTTCCATGTGTTATGGAAATTCTAGATTATATTTATTTTTTATATATGGGGATCCAATAAAGAACCATTATTGATATCTATGAGCATACCTATCAGCATAGCAGGCATTGCAGCCACAATAAGGCCATGCGACTGAGCATGCCCATTGTTAAAAGGAACCTCAATGGTAAGGGATGTTATGCCATTACACCTCTGTTGCCTGCCTATGATGCTGCCCTTCTATTATATAGCAGAGGGACCACTTAGACCTTCTACAAACCCTATAGCCACTATTAATTGTTCTTTAATTTTAGATCAAGTGCTAAATCTTACATCTTAATGCTGATTCTTTACCAACAATGTAGTCAGCGTATTGGATGTCAAGAAGTCAGCGTAGCAGGGAAGGACCCCACAGTCACAAGAATGAAAGATCTGCATACATGAACAGTTTCTGTTTGGCTTTAAAGGGTTATACCTAGTGATGAGCGAATCGAAGCGGCAATATTCGTGATTCGCACGAATATTGCCCGCTTCGGCTCGGCATCCCGAGGCAGCGCGGACTCGTGATTATTCGTGTGTCACTGCAAGTTTGAAATGCCCGTTTTTTTCAGCCAATCAGCATCAAAGGGAAGCCTGTGGGAACGCCTGCTGTGATGTAACAGCCCATATACCTCCCCAGCAGTGATTGGCTGGCAGTGACATGTGACCTAAAGTTACATAAGGTAGGGACCTGCACAGTGTCGGACTGGCCCACCAGAGGACCGGAGGATCCTCCGGTAGGCCCCAAGCCACCCAGCCACTTAAAAAAAGCATACTTACCTGTCCTGCCGCGCTGCCGCTGTCCTCGGCTCCCACGCTCCACTGTCTTCCCTTTCGGCGCGCACTATGACCTGACGCAGCGTCAGGTCATAGTGCGCGCCGGCAGGGAAGACAGTGGAGCGCGGAACCTGATGGCAGCGGCAGTGCGGCAGGGCAGGTAAGTATGCTTTTTTTAAGTGGCTGGGTGGGCTGATCTGAGGTCTGAGGGGGGGGAGACCCTGATCTGGGGGCACGAGACGCCGACCTGAGGTCTGATGGGGGCACGAGACGCCGACCTGAGGTCTGATGGGGGCACGAGACGCCGACCTGAGGTCTGATGGGGGCACGAGACGCCGACCTGAGGTCTGATGGGGGCACGAGACGCTGACCTGAGGTCTGATGGGGGCACGAGACGCCGACCTGAGGTCTGATGGGGCACGAGACGCCGACCTGAGGTCTGATGGGGGCACGAGACGCCGACCTGAGGTCTGATGGGGACACGAGACGCCGACCTGAGGTCTGATGGGGGCACGAGACGCCGACCTGAGGTCTGATGGGGGCACGAGACGCCGACCTGAGGTCTGATGGGGGCACGAGACGCCGACCTGAGGTCTGATGGGGGCACGAGACGCCGATCCCTGTACTGTTAATTAAAGAATGATTCCTGTGCTTCAAGAAGTTGCTTTAAATCTTATGAATTTTTATTCATGTGCTTTCCAAAACAGCTTATTATAATACACAAAACGTTTTCGGCCTGTGGCCTTTATCAATCATTCTTTAATTGATATACCTGGCGTGGGAGCCATTTCCTGTGACACTTCCATCACAATTGGAGGCGTGACCTAACTTGCCTTTACATTAATGATCCCTGTACTGTGACATCACTGTGTTTATTATCCCTGTACGGTGACATCACTGTGTTTATTATCTCTGTACTGTGACATCACTGTGTTTATTATCTCTGTACTGTGACATCACAGTGTTTATTATTCCTGTACAGTGACATCACTGTGTTTATTATCCCTGTACAGTGACATAGCTGTGTGTATTATCCCAGTGCAGGAAGAGGTAAGTGGTCTGTGTTTGTGTGTTTGTTTTCTATTTTTCAGGGTCGTGAATGCAGAGGACTACGTCGGATTCGGTGGACTACGTCGGACCAGCTTTTTTTTTATTTTTTTTTTAATAAAATGGTCAAACAGGGGTCTGGGGGAGTGTTTATTTCAATAAAATGTTTTATATATTTGTGTGTGTGTATTTTTTTTTTACAATACTACAGTTTTAGTAATTATGGCTATCTACAGACGGCCCTGATTACTAATACTGGGCTTAGTGCTTGCCGGTATGGCAGGCCAGCACTAACCCCAACATCTATTACCTCGGCACCCACCGCCACCAGGGGTATTGCAAGAGCCGGGTACCCGCAGGACCGGACCTTCTAAATTGAGGGTCTGGCTCTGGGGCGGCTGCAGGCTGGTACCATTAGGCTGGGAAGAACCAATAACTGTGTCCCTTCCCACCCTGGTAGTGCCAGGCTGCCGCTGCTGGTTGTGTCTGGCTGGCAAAGGAAAAAAGGGGGGGACCCCACGCCAGTTTTTAAAAAATTATTTAATTATTTTTGTAAAAAAATGGCGTGGGGTCCCCCCCTTTTTTCCTTCGCCAGCCAGATACAACCAGCAGCAGCAGCCTGGCACTACCAGGGTGGGAAGGGACACGGTTATTGGCCCTTCCCAGCCTAATGGTACCAGCCTGCAGCCGCCCCAGAACCAGACCCTCAATTTAGAAGGTCCGGTCCTGCGGGTACCCGGCTCTTCCCGGCACCCCTGGTGGCGGTGGGTGCCGAGGTAATAGATGTTGGGGTTAGTGCTGGTCTGCCATACCGGCAAGCACTAAGCCCAGTATTAGTAATCAGGGCCGTCTGTAGATAGCCCTAATTACTAAAACTGTAGTACTGTAAAAAGAAATACACACACACAAGTATAAAACATTTTATTGAAATAAACACTCCCCCAGACCCCTGTTTGACCATTTTATTAAAAAAAAAAAAAAAAAAGCTGGTCCGACTTAGTCCACCGAATCCGACGTAGTCCTCTGCATTCACGACCCTGAAAAATAGAAAACAAACACACAAACACAGACCACTTACCTCTTCCTGCACTGGGATAATACACACAGCGATGTCACTGTACAGGGATAACAAACACAGCGATGTCACTGTACAGGGATAATAAACACAGCGATGTCACTGTACAGACATAATAAACACAGCGATGTCACTGTACAGGGATAATAAACACAGTGATGTCACCCTACAGGGATAATAAACACAGTGATGTCACAGTACAGAGATAATAAACACAGTGATGTCACCGTACAGGGATAATAAACACAGTGATGTCACAGTACAGAGATAATAAACACAGTGATGTCACAGTACAGGGATAATAAACACAGTGATGTCACAGTACTGGGATAATACACACAGTGATGTCACTGTACAGGGATAATAAACACAGTGATGTCAAAGTCCAGGGATAATACACACAGTGATGTCACTGTACAGGGATAATAAACCTCAGATCAACACATTGTGCCCCCATCAGACCTCAGATCAGCGTCTTGTGCCCCCATCAGACCTCAGATCAACACAATGTGCCCCCATCAGAGCTCAGGTCAGCGTCTTGTGCCTCCATCAGACCTCAGGTCAGCGTCTTGTGCCCCATCAGACCTCAGGTCAGCGTCTTGTGCCCCCATCAGACCTCAGGTCAGCGTCTTGTGCCCCCATCAGACCTCAGGTCAGCGTCTTGTGCCCCCATCAGACCTCAGATCAACACAATGTGCCCCCATCAGACCTCAGGTCAGCGTCTTGTGCCCCATCAGACCTCAGGTCAGCGTCTTGTGCCCCCATCAGACCTCAGGTCAGCGTCTTGTGCCCCCATCAGACCTCAGATCAGCGTCTTGTGCCCCCATCAGACCTAAGATCAACACAATGTGCCCCCATCAGACCTCAGGTCAGCGTCTTGTGGGCCCCCTCAGACCTCAGATCAACACAATGTTCCCCCATGTGCCCCCATCAGACCTCAGGTCAGCGTCTTGTGCCCCCCTCAGACCAGCGTCTTGTGGCCCCCCTCAGACCTCAGATCAGCCCACCCAGCCACTTTAAAAAAAGCATACTTACCTGTTCTGGCCGCCGCTGTCCTCAGGCTCCCCGCTCCACTGTGTTCCCTGCCGGCGCGCACTATGACCTGATGCTGCGTCAGGACATAGTGAGCGCCGGCAGGGAACACAGTGGAGCGCGGAACCTGAGGACAGCGGCGGCCAGAACAGGTAAGTATGCTTTTTTTAAAGTGGCTGGGTGGGCTGATCTGAGGTCTGAGGGGGGCGCGTGGCCCCCCATGAAATCATTGGAGCGGGGGCCTGGAGCAGTAGCTCCAGGTGCTCCAATTATAATCCGGCCCTGGCAGCGTGGCAGATATTAGAACATGGCAACCGCATTAAAGTGATGCGCGCGCCATGTTCTATGTATCGGACGGCAAGAAAACTCGGTATCGAGCTTCGGTACCGCACTAGGTACCGAAACCGTACCGAGTTTTCGATATATCGTGCAACACTACTTTCAACTACCTCACCCCCCGACACCTGTGTCTCACCATTGTCCACCACCTCCTCAGACAACACTGGTAAATCCCCACTGTCAGCACACTGAGACTGCAAAAGGTCTTGCGAAATGGGGCAGAGAATGTTCTGGGGTAGCACATCAGAGAAGGGGTGACTATGGGGTTCCTGGTAGTACGTGACAACATGCAATCTCCATCCAAAAAGTCATACTGAGGCTCACCACCATGCTTTACACTGCAATCTTATTGAAAGACAGACAATCAGGGGTTCACCGCCAGGTTGTCAGGCAGCATTTTTAAGTGGGTCACCATTACCGTGTCCCTGAAAATTGCCTTGGGGTCATCACCAGACTATTGGCCAGATTTAGAAAAAATGGTGCAATTAGGGAGCCTCAGGGAGCCTGGTGTTTCCTATCCATTTCCAAGGTGTTTCCATCTTTTTCTGAGGTTTTCACATGTTGGGACAAACTTGACTGTGCAGAACCTTTGGCCCCTGCAAAAATATTCGGGTCTCCCATAGACTTTAAAGGGATTCGTGATTCGGCTCCCACGGAAGATTCGGGCCGAATTCCGAATCCCCGAATATTTTAGGATTCGATCAACTCTAGTTATACCTATCTAAGACATTGATAGCATATCACTAGCATATGCCACCAAAGTCAGATAGGTGCGGGCCCCTCCTCTGGGACCAGTTCCTGCTCTCCATTCGCTCCTATGGTAGTCCCACAGCAGTCAATGGCGAGCACATCACACATGCATGACCACCTCTTCATTCAGTGCAGGGGACTCCCAGAAATAGCCGAGCCAGTGCTCTGCTATTTTTGGAACTTCAATAGTGGTGAATGGATGGTGGCCGTAGATAGCCATAGATGTGAACGAACCCTAATATCATAAAGTTTCATATACTAGATCTGTCAACAGTAGCTGGTTGAGAGTTTCCATGGAGAACAGGAGAATCTTGATCTAGATTTTACATTCCCTGACTATATAGGCAATGCTTAGTTTACCGGTATCATCAAGCCACCCAATGGCCAATCTGAAAGCCCAATCAAGATAGGGCACATGTTCCATAATGTATGTTAGTAAAGACGCTGGCAAACAAAAAGATCCATCGGTCATTTCTGTCTGCTGCTTACTTATCATATTGAAGTAATTAAGAGTGACTGTGTTCATCAACCAGCAGGACAGTTTATACCAATCACTCCAAAGCAGACAACCTGATCTTTCCAGCCTAATAAAATAGAAAAGTGGATGGAGTGTCTGCAGACGGACTACATTTTTTCCTAATGAACGCTGGCAGACTGAGGTAGTTATGCTGAGATGTGTTTTAGTGCTAAGGAGAGGTAAACTGATTGTTCTCTGTGCTTCATGATTCACGGTGGATGGCAATGACCGGTGCCATGGAGACCTGAAGGCGTCATCACGGAGGAAGCTTTTTTGATATAGCTTACATCTCCAGCTTTCTCTCTGTGAATGATGGTGCATTATGAACACATGTTCTTATAAACAGCATCTTTCATCTGTGCTCTATATTCTAGGGTAACTTACTATTAGTCAACATGACGGAACTGCTGGACTCTACAAATGCTGTAGTGTTCTGCAGGGAAAAGGAACTTAAGTTACGTAACCTGATTGTGAAAATCAAGCAATTTCATGGCAATCCAGCAGTGGCACTACATTTAGTATTTGCTGGATTACCAGGAATTCCAGACTATTGTCTTCCAGACAAGTAGGACAAATCCACAAGATGTGCAATAAATACCTGAAAGATCAGGATCTATTAGGCTAGTTTCACACTAGTGTTTCGTTTTTCCGGTATTGAGTTCCATCATAGGGGCTCAATACCGGAAAAAAAAAACGCTTCAGTTTTGCCTCCATTCATTGTCAATGGGGACAAAACTGAACTGAAGAGAACAGAATGCTCCTAAATGCATTCCGTTCAGTTCACTTGCGTCTCCAGACCGGAGAGCAAACCGCAGCATGCTGCGGTTTGCTCTCCGTCCTGGGGATCCGCACCAAGACCATTCAGTGTGACACAGTAGTAAACAGATCCGTCCTCCATTGACTTTCAGTGGAGTTCATGACGCATCCGTCCCAACGATGTTAAAGATAATACAACCGGATCTGTTCATTATGGATCCATATGGTTGTATTATCAATAATGGAAGCATTATTGCTGAACCTTGCCGGATCCAGCAATAACGCTAGTGTGAAAGTAGCCTTAAGCTTCACGACAAGCTGTGTAATGCCTCCATATGGCATTGTATAACGAAGATTCAACATCTGATAGAACATGACAAAGTTTATTTCTATCAAATTTATATGTAAAAAACTCTCATGCCTTTTAATGAAATTGAAGGCATATGGAGGTACAGTAGGGGACCGTAGAAGTCTGTGGATGCCGTCTTGCCACTCAAAATGTCTTGGACCCCGTAGTGTTAACGGGAATTTAGTGCAGACCATATTCTTGCTAGCAGAGGCTGTTGAGTTTAGAAATATTAATACATAATGCAGTTAACTAATACAATAATCTAAGTGGGCACAATGTATTATCTGCCAGTATTGCCCTAAGGGGTGGTGCCAATATTAAATGCAATTTTAATATACTTCAGCATGAGAAACTAGTTACTTTTGTCATTTAATTTATTTTACAAAAATGCTCCCATTGTGAGATATTCTATTTACTTCATTATAATGGTGCCCTCTTGTGTTTAATCCATATAGTAATGTGCACGTCCACCTACTGAGGTGGTCACACATGCTCATTTCCATACTTCAACTGCCACTAGGGCAATCTACTGTTATAAGCTGTGACCGTTACAAGGAGAGAGCTGCATCCTAAGGCTCCATTCACACGTCAGTAGATTGTGTCCGCATCCGTTCCGCAAAATTGTGGGGCCGCAAAAGATGTGTCCGCATCCGCACTTCTGTTCCGAGGCCCCGCAAAAAAATAGAACATGTCCTATTCTTGTCCGAATACACGGACAAGAAAAGGCATTTCTATTACAGAGCTGGCCATGTGCAAATTGCGGAACGCACATGGCCGGTGTCTGTGTTTTGCGGATCCGCAATCACACACGGACGTGTGAATGGAGCCTAAAGGGCATACCTGCTGAGAAATTACACATCCCCTTAGAAAGGACACGCACCCTGAACTGCCAGCCTGAAAAGAATCTACTAGAACAATGAAAGGCAGATATCTCAATCTATATGAGGTACTATATGATGTCTGATTTTCTTTTTTTACATCTGTCATGACCTAACCCCTTTAATTTGTAAAACAGCCATAGTTTCATATAATGTGCTGTCAAGAAGGGAAAAAAACTTGGAAAGCTCATGCTATTATGATCAACCATGATGACAAGGATTCATAAGTCTCTCAAAAAGAAAAGATTAACGCAATATGGCAATTCCACTGGGTGGAAGCATTAGTCAAGTGTTTACTTGGTCCATCAATTGGCCTCGGCTTCCAATATGTCAAAGCTACACTGTGATTCACCAATTAAAGTCGGCACTTGCAAGCGAGTCTTTTGGAAAGTGGCCAGGCTTTAACCAGGTCAAAGCCGTTTTATAGATTCATATACCCCAGGGAAAGTTGCTTAGGGATCATATAGCTAAAGGCTCCATAATATGTTAGCGCTTTCTCTCCCTACAGCCAAAATTTTAATGATAATGATTGAGTACAGGTGGTTCATTTAAGGTTTCATTTATCTTCAGAGACATTTGTGCACCATCAGGAATATTATTATAGTTCATAAACCTGGATATGGAGAAGAACAATTGTCTGCATGTTTATTGTTATAAAAAAAATCATCTCATTTAGGGAAAGATTGCTAAAACATAACCTTCTTCCGTATGCCTTGAAGACCAAGAATTTCAATCACTTCTAAAGTGTCTAAGGTGTAATTTTTACATACATGTGAGTAATGACCACCAATGTCCATGAGCAATGCTCTTAAAGGTTTTTTTTATCATTTCCGGGCATATGGTGATCATAGAAAGGGTTCCTGTTCTTGGAACCTCTTCATTAACCAATTTTTTTGTAAAGATTAGCTCCTGTCCTTAAAGACTTTGAATGATCTCTAATAGCACACATCTCCATTAGTGGCCATTGCAGGACAAATGTGTGGCTGTTGGCAACAGACCTGCAGTGATTGCTTGTTCACAAGCACGTCCTCATTTAGAGAATATATTCTTTAGATCTAGTAGGACAAATACAGTAAAGCACACACCTGTCCATGAGTTGTTTCTCGTTTTGCAGGTCAGCTCCATTGAATCTAGTGAGGACATTTCAATTACTTATTAGGAATATTTATGATGAACCTTTGGATTTTAGGTGGGAAAAAACTCCATGTGTATAATAGAAAAGTTTTTATTTTCCCTGCTGTTTGAAGGCCACAAATGCCCAACACACCTCCAGTCTAAATTATCATATACTTGTTTTGTAAAAATATAATGTTTGATTTTAACCTTGTGGGAGCTGTGAGGTGACTGTCAGAAAGTTACAAAACGTTCAACTTCTCTTCCTTCGTTGAAGTTTAGATCAGAATTCCAAGGCAGTCATCGATTTCCCTTACTGGCAGTATGACAATCTGGTACATCTTTGCATGTAGATAAAGGGAATGTTCATGAAAAAGTCAGTATGTGGGTGTAGTAAAAAGAAATCAGAAATCTTGTTCCCTGTTTGTGGGTTTCTGGCAGCTTGACATGTATTCAGAAGGTAAGAATAGGCTGATGGTGTCATGATGAAGTGTTATATGGCTTCCCAGACATTAGAAATATCCATTCCACAGAGGCCCAAACTGAATGGGCACCAACATTGAAAAATTTAAAATAATTAAAAATGAAGGACCACTTAACCTAAAGAACCCAAGATATAAATATGAGATTTGTTTAACTCTCATCCATTTTGATGCCACTATAAATGCTGTGGATTCTGCTGAGGCAGAAAATCTACAGTGTATATGCCCTGTGTGAACATACCCTAATACTTTTTCCCCTTTATGCATTTACTGCTCATTTCGGCTTAAATGGCTTTCCAGTAATAATTATATTGTATGTAATGCCCGCAGACCTTTGATCAATCCTCCATGTCAGACCCCCATCAGCCCTCAGATCAGCCCTCAATGTTAGACCCCCATCAGACCTTATATCAGCCCTTTATATCAGACCCTCATCAGACCTTATATCAGCCCTTCATGTCAGACTCCCATCAGACCTCAGGTCAGCCCTCAATGTCAAACCACCCAAACAGAGGTCCTTGCTAGGACACCATCAGACCTCAGATCAGATTAAAATAAAAAAACTCCTTTTACCTCTCTTGTGCCGCGGTCTCTGCAGAAGTCGCACTCCCCTATCTTCTCCGGCTCGCACTGCACTATTACCTGATTGCCTGCAGCATCAGGTCATGGTGCGCACACTATGTCCTGATGCTGTAAACGGTCAGGACAGTGCAGCGCTGGCCCTAGGTAGGAAGACCAGTGAGGGTGAATACAGTAGCAGCGCTTCACTCCCCACTCCCAGCACCTAATGCATACTAGTGAGTGCATCTATAATGGAAGTGCTCACTTATATTCACTTTATAAGATGCACAACCATTTTCCCCCCACTTTTGGAGGAAAAAAGTACATATTATAGAGTGAAAAATACAGTAATTGTATGCAAAAAGATGAGAACAGTGCAACGTTCAGAAATTGGTCTTCTTTAAAGAACCACTACATGGAAATAATGTTTTCTTTTAGGGCCCATTCACATGACCGTATGCACATTTCCACATATTATCCGCAATTTTGCGGTTAATATGCGGACCCATTCACTTCTATGGGAGAAAATGAAACATGCCCTATACTTGTCCGCCACAGCAGACAAGTATAGGCATTTTCAATGGGGCGCCCGGCCGTGTGTTCAGCAACGTTGCGGAACACACGCCAGGCAGCACCCGTAGTATTGCAGGTCCGCATTTTTGCGGACCCGCAAACATACGGTTGTGTGAATGGGCCCTTATAAGATGATATACTTAAAGAAGAACTCCCGCAAAAATGTTATTCTCTGACCTGCTAGAAAGGCACATGATGTAAACTGTAGTGAATGTAATCTTTCCAGTGACTGTATTTGTGAGTTATCCCCTCCCTTATACTTCTCACCAGTTTCATGTGACCAACAATCATACTTTCCAAATAACACAGCATCTTATGTGTGGACAGGAAGTCAGTTTCTCAATGTATTCCTATGGGAGCCTCAATGTCAGTGTCATAGGAATGAATAGAGAAGAAAGTGACTTGCTGTCCTGTGTCAGTTGGAGATCAGAGAGTTGGACATGACACAGCTGAGGATCAGAAGGGAGGTTATAAGTCACAAATACAGTCACTGGTAAGAAGATTACCGTCACTGCAGTTTATATCATGTACCTTTCTAACAGTTTAATATCTATTTGAGGGATCAAGCACATTTCCATATTATTGATTCATGTTGTATGGATCTGTCATATGATGCCTACAGATGTAAACCAACTTACATTGTATCTCAGTGTACCTCTAATTCCCCAAAAATATATGTTCTGTTGCATGTTGAATTAGGGAGGAATTCTCCAGTAGACTTATTGCTTCTTGAGCAAAATATAGGGCCATACAGAAGAAAATAGAGTGCCTATGGTGGTATAATATAGCTATAGGGTCTTCTCTTCATGGGTCAGGGCCCACCTTTGGAATGTATAACAGGGCCTGCACTTGATCTGGTACCTGATCCTTGTAACCATCATATTAAATGTATAGCAGTATTTTATTGTATGCAAGAAGCTGTTATTTGGCCACTACATGTGCAGTACCCCCAGAAGAGCACTAGAGCGATGTAATTATTGGCAAAGGGTTAATTTAATGTTGCTGAGTTAAATTTTATTATTTACTGTTTGTTTGTACACTATGTATACCTAATGGCAGTGTACGGGCAATGAATGGTTAACTAACTGGAAGGTCTTGTTAGGTTACCAAGGTAATGGACTTGGTCCTCCCCCTGGTTAGTTGGTGAGTCTTAGTTGAGCAAAGCTGCAGACAAGACATGTGTGTGTGTGTGTGAAAGCTCTTGCAATGTAGGCCCAAAGAGAAGCCTCCTCCAGGAGACACCACGACTGAAACTGAAAAGCTGCCAGAGTGCGACTTAATCAAGGGAATACCTCTGAGGGAAAGAGAACAGATAGCCATAGAAGGTATAGAATCACCAAGGTTGTGCACTGGATTTAGACAGTAAGGTATTCGCTAGATGTATTAAGGACTTTCCTGCTGTGGAAAGGATTAATTGCTTCCAGTGCACTTTGACATAGACTGGCCTTCCAGACCTAATATCTGCACCTCTGAGCCTGGAAAATCTAGGAGTTAACAAGTACATAACAGCACGCCTGTGGTTATCTTGGAAAAAAGTAATTAGAGATTGACTCAGGGACTACTACCTCCAGCATTGCCGTCTCCCACACACAGCCACTGTGGAAAACTAAGCTCTGTGACATACTTTAGGATTATACCAATTGCTGCTATATGTACTACAGCACCAGTCATCAATTCAATAAAGATAGAATTTATTTATTGCAACCAATGGGCTTGGTTATTGTCTCCACCATCTACAAGCTTCTGCATTTTCACTCCTGCCTTGCACCCTGCCAACTATTTGCCATCAAGGGCATGCCAACAACCATCAAGAAGGAACCCCAGAAAGACAAGAAGTGCCCTGATAAAAGAAAGGGTGCACTCTCTATTCACTGTCCACAGCCCAGGGACTGTGAGTTCTACTACCACCATCATAGCCAATACCACATCTGCTATCTTCCCCTCTGGCATTATTTATCAGTATTATATACTTTGCATTATGTGGCACCACTATTTAGGCACTGAGCAGAATAATATTTTTACAGTTTATGGTGGTGGCAACTCTTTATTACCATGAACTATGTGGTGTTGTCCACAGAATGCATCATAAGGTCATCACTGTTATGTGTAGGAATCCATATAAAGATTTAAAATGTATAGGGTATTCCAACCCTTTATTATGTTATTTTAATTTCATTCATTTTAAAGACCCTGAAAAACCCTGGTTAAACCTATCTCTCCTCATAACATTGTCATGATTGGATTGTCTGCATGCAAATCTTATTTCCCTGACTTTTCCACTACCCCCTTTTTCTTCTTAGATCATTTGTTTTATTTGAACACTGCAAAGTAATAAGTAATCTAACCTCATTATTTTCGTCTTTTAATACCCTTTAAATGTAATGAGCTTTTTCTATGGAAGGCATCAGAGCAACATCTCTGTGGGAATTTAAGGATGGAGACGAATAATTGAAAAATGATTATTTCCTTTTTTCATTGCACTGCTGTAGTACTAATAGGGATCGTTAAAGGTCTGGTGACTCTAGGAAATAAAATCCATCAAAAGAACATTTTTCTTGCGGTGCATTCCGATGTAACTATATCACATTGAATAGTTGTTGTGGCCCATTGCCTGGGTTTGGAAGATGTAGCAGGTTGATGTAAGGTTTAAAAGGGGTATCCTAGGATAAGCCACTTTTGATAGGTGGTGGTCTGAAGCCAGGATCACAGTGCTTTACGCGCTATTGTGGTTTTGCCTTGTACTCCATCCTCAGTAACATTAGGTTGGTTCATCAAGGTTCCCGAGGATTGAAACTCACTGATCAAACACTGATGGAGAATCCTGAGGATAGGCCAATAGTATTTCAAGGTGTTGTATGAGTCAAATAAAAACTCAGGCAGCCCCTACACATGCAGTAAAATAAGTAAACAGTACTTACTTATACTCTCTTGCGTCTTTAAGAGCTGAGCTTCAGTCCTTACTATAGCCTTTTATCTATCTGGCTGCAGTGGTGACGTTCTGTGCACACTGTACCACTGCAGCCAATCACTGGCCTCAGCAGTGACATCCTATGTACTTCTGAAGCCAGTGACTGGCTCCAGGGGTGACCTGTATGCATGGAACTTGACATTGCAGCCAAGAAGATAAAATCAGACTATAGCCCAGAGCTGGAAGTGGCAGAGAGAAAAGTGGTGAGTATCGATTCTATTGTTATTTTACCACATTTACCGGGATTGTCTGAGTTTTTGTTTAGAAAACCCCTTTACTGGTTTATAGGTGGGAAGGATTAAAGGGGGTAATATGTGAGGCAAACCGTAATTGAATGGTATATTTAAGAGAAAAAGTATATTAGAAAAATTACCCTGGCACAGTGTTACCCAAGCAGAGGTCAACAGAATCTTGGTGTTTCATCAAGTTTGTTTAAAAAAAAAAAATATAGCTTGTACCTGTGTTAGATCCAGTATAAAATAGATCTTTCTTTATTCAGGATAGTAATTAAAAGTTCATAGATAAAATGCGCTTCGGGGATCAGCCCGTTTTTCAGTTACACAAAATAAGGTACCAGGGCATTGTCCTTTGTAACTAAAGAATGGGATGATCCCTGAAATGTGTTTTATCTATGGACTTTTAATTGCTATCCTGAATAAAGATACTTTATACTGCATCTAGCGGGTACAAGCAATGTTTTTTATTTTTTTTAAACAATTGTTTGCCTGTCTGGAGAGCTGGTCTGTTTACTCCAAGTGACATGGATCGTGAGACCCTTGTTGCTGATGCAAACTCAGTCTATGCTAATATACTGTAGTGAGTCGCTAATCCCAACAACACCAAATGATCACCTCCAATTTGTTATCTCTATACACTCTGTCACAAAGGCTACCCCAGAACCAGCACATTTCAGCCTCCGTAAGTTAGGCTTTATTTGTCATTGAGGTCCCATTGTTTGTAACCCCAATGATTAGACTGGGGGATTTTTGTCTCCATTACACCATTTCAAATTGGCTAACTAATGGAGACATATTATGGCTTATTGAGAGTTACTCAAACAGCTCTCTATGAGATATATGAGAATAACTTGATATGGATATTTTTTATTTTTGTAATGTGTACATTTCTACTAGAAAAATATATCTAAAGTGGCCCATTCTGAGCCTTACCAGCGCTCCTCTGTCTTCTGTTTACATAACACGTCAGTGATGAACAAGTCTCCACAGTTATGTAAACAGAAGACAGAGGAGCATAGCTAAGGCTAAAAACTGTCCACTTTAGAGCTAGTTTTGTAATAGAAATGTATGATTTCAGTAAATTAAAGTATATTACAAAAATGGTCAGCATCACTGCCCCTACACGTTACACAAATAAAAAAAATGACAGTGACACTTTAAGTCTACACAACCAAGGAATAATATCCTGTTGCTAAAGGCTCTTTTAACACTATTCTATTGCAGTTTACTGAGGCTATATTGCAGTTCCCAGCAAACTCTCTGGCATTTTTATGGCAAGAGTAGTGCAGTTGCAGCACTATGTTTGGCATCAAAACACTAGAAGCCCCAGTGGAACCACAATGGACCTTTTTAAAATTATTGGGGTCTACAGTCTCCATTGAGATCTGTCAGAAAATTGATCATGTTCTAAACTGGAGTCATAATGTCAATCTTTCCATAGCAGGTCCATATTTGCATAGAAACTACAGATGCAGCCAAGCTAAACTTGATGGTTAACGCGTTAAGTAAAAAATGGCACAAAAAGGTTAACTAACGCTTTCAATGTATTTCCATGGCTTTTGTCACAAGCTGGTACAAGATAACACTGTGACATGTGTTATTAGAGTCAATTTTAGCTCGGCTACATCTATATACTAAGTCTGAAAGCTTCCTATTGGGTGTGTGGGAAGAAACAACCAAAAGTAAACATCTTTTTTACATTATATGTCAGAAACTGAAGCTTGAATTTTAGGTTTAGTATATTTCTGCATCCACAGCCTTGTACACCAGTAGCTCGGGTGCTCTAAACAAGTGTTAACTTGTTTTTCAGCCAACTTCAGACAATAAGCAATGAATTCAAAAACATAAAGCATGTAGGATGCTATATTATTATGGTAGAGAATAGGCTGCAAATAGCACACATTTTTAGCAGCTCCTACTGGCCTTTCGAGCCAATCAAAAGACTCCTGTTGTGAGCCCAGGAGCACCCTGTAATTATCCAGTGAAAGAGGCTGTGAGATTACACAGGCATTTGGCATAAGCACACAAGTAATGTTCTAGTTTATAAATAAACTAAAAAAAAAAAAGAAAAAAAATGTAAAATGTGTGGGTGTGGAGAGAAAGGACGCTATCATATGAAGCCAACTACCGATAACTGCATCACTTGTAGCTCATAACCCAGTTCAATAAACAGTCACAAAAGAAATAACAGAAATTCTAAATATTTTTGCTTATAAAATAATTAGAATATGGAAAAAATACAATTTTGTCCACCAAATGATAGAGGTTCAAACCATAAGCAACATAATCAGCATCCTGCAAAAAGAATTGAAGCCTAGAAGAGATCCTACACTGAAGATCATTATAGAATGTTTGGTACATATCGAGACACCCTATGTGTGATATGTAAGGCCATGAATATTGGTTCCCAGACTCAGGAACGGATACAAATCTCATTAATATCTCAGACTAAGATGGAAATTGCCCTAACTTCTCTCCTGCCAAGCTGAGATAAATCTGGTCATATACTTTAGAATATTTCTCCACATCCTGATGTTTTTGATGGTTACACCAATCCTTTGATGTCTATGAAGATGTAGAGACAATGGTTACCTAATGTGTCTTCCCATCAGAGGAAATGGGGATCCAACAAATTGGATTTAAACCAGTTCAATCCTGATCTCAGTAGTGACATTTCCATTCTTGCACACATGACTACTAATTTTGAGATGAAGAATGGGTCCCCATTCCCCAGAGGGGACCGTTGCAAGCTGTGGCATGGGAATGGAGGGAGTTGCTAACTGTTAGTGGCTGCCAGCCGCTGGGACACCACCATCTTGAATGACCTGGGGGTGGGAGTTAACTGTTCTTCTATACACCTTTGTGTAAGTGAAAGTAGAAGTCAAGGATTCATTGTGATGATAGGGTAGACTGATGCTGTAACAAATCAAGGTGAGAAGAAATAGAATCAAATGGGACAAAAAAATGGAGATGAATGAATGGGAAGTATGGAAGGAAAAGATAATATAACTAATGGATGGATAAGTCAGAGATAAGGCGGTTTGTTTAGTTTGCTCTTGCCATTTACTCACACCTCGTGTTTCTGTATTTGACTTTGCCGCCCACATTTTGACTACACATTTTAACCAGATGTTTTCCATATATCCTTTTAGATATACCTCTTTATACATCACAATATAGGACTGTATGACACATTACTAGCTCTTCACTAAGCTTTATGCCTTTATCTTACCGCCTTATCTCTGACTTCATCTGCCCGTTAGTTATACCATCTTTTTAGTCCATTCATCTCCATTTTTGTCCCATTCATCTCCATTTTTTGTCCCATTTGAGCCTATTTCTTCCCACCTTGAGCGATCTGTTACAGTCTACCCAATCACCCTGAGCCTATCCCTTCATCTCTATATTATCTCCATATACTTTTTAATTGTTGCCTCTGTATAAACCGATTATCTTTTACTCCATTTATAACTACTATATTCTCTACAAAGATGCGACTTGAAAAAGGTCACTCCGACCGAAACGTTGTCACCTAGTCTAGATATTATACCTCACTAAGCTGGAATGAAATAATTGGAGAAAAACATTTTGATTATTTGTATTCATAATCAATAAACATTTAATTACTTTGATACACAAGAACGAATGTTCTGGACTTTTCTACAGTAATGAAAGATCAGACTACACAGGGAATGTTTGCTGCCTATTACCATGGAGAGACAAGAGGTCTGCAGTGGAGCTGTAGGCACATATTGGAAGGAGATTTTTTAATCAAGATTATTTGCAGTGTTGCCTAATTTTTAATTGTACATGCAAATGTATAAATGCCCTTTAAATCTATATGAGAATGATGCTTAGCTGCATTGAGCAACTGACAATAAGAATAATATCACATTTAAATTAATCTGGGAATTGTAAAAACTTAAAATGAAAAAATATGAGTCTTCTCTATGGTGTTTCTCCTACCTTTAACATTAATTAGCCTTTTCCTGTGGATAAACACAGAACATTTTTTTCTGCTGCTTTTCCATTATCTTTTCAGCCAAGAGACTTTTAGTAAATACTTTTTAATTAAGATAAGCGTCTTGCGTTCTGCTACGGAAAACAGCTAAAAGGATTTGCACCTCTTGTACTCTACTCCACAGAACTGCTAATACATGGCCAATGAATAAATTGCACTGAACATTATAAGATGCAAATCAGCTTAGAACAATTTCTTGCAGTACTTACAGGTGTAGGTCATTTCAAAACTGTCACTGATGTTCACAATATCAATTTGTGGCAACAGCTTGGGGGGTTCCACCAACTGAGATAGCGCAAAACGAAAGGCGGCATGTTCCTGTGATTGCTGGTTTGGGAATAGGCCCCCTGTAGAGGAAAAACAGAATATGAAATAGCAGCAAATTCAGAGACTTATAGTTCATATTATATTTGCTAGTAAGGTCTAAAAACACTGAAACAGACGCATGCATATGGCATATTTTGTGATATACGCATCTGAAATTCTGTGCAGTCCATTCCCTAATAGCCTCCAGACTACTTGAATCAATGGCAGCTATTTAAAGAAATAAATTATAGTCGCTACATTTTTCCCTAAACAGGGCCACTGCAGACCAGACTCAGAACCCAGAACTCAACATGTGGCAGATTGGCTCATGAACTAAGCTCGCTCCATACAGAGTGGGTGCTGACTGCACTACACAGCTGATACCTGCTCACAGATGCTGTGATCAAAAGCAATGGTGACATCTGAGCGGATAGATAAAGTTAGGTGACCGCTCCCCCCCATCCTCTTCATGCAATATAATCGTGGGGTGCCGACCGGTTGATATGGCAAGCCCTAATGCCTACCATGTTACAGCTCCTATTACACCCTGCTAGGATGCTTGAATACTAGTAAAATTGCTATTTAAAGCAATGCAAGTTTTGCAGTAACTAGTTCAAGCTATAACAGATTTTCAAGCCTGGTAAAGGAATAAAAAAATAGTTAAAAACAGTTGAACACAGTTTTTAACAATAGTAAGAGATATGTGTACACAGTATTAAAAATTCAAAGAAATTCTGTTTTCCTGGGACTCTGGGACCCTGGAGATCATATGACCAGTGGGACAGGAGCAGGAATCGACAAAGCAGCTTCATGATCTCTATACACTCTCTCTGGTAATTGAGTGCTATTTATAGAGCGATAGGGAAGGAAGGGACAGTAAAAAAAAAATCTCTGCCATCTCTACAGGGAGCATGGCTGTCACTGACAGCCAGCATTCGACTTCTGCAGCTTCACGATTGCCATTCAGCTGTGATCTCTACAAGGATGGTTTAAAAAATCGAGACGAGTTTAAGGACGAAAGATGAAGGACAACCTCCTGGACTTATATAGTCAATGAGTCAATAGGAAAGATAAAAAAAGAAATATAATAAAAAGGTTAACAAACTTGGTGTTGCCACATCCACATTTGCCAGAAATATTAAAATATCATGTCATGCTGCAAAAAAAAAAAAATGCAAGTACTATCATTTTTGGTCACTTCACCAAAAAGAATAATACAAAAAAGATCCAAAAAAAATCAAAACCAAAAAAGTTGCAGGTGCCCATTTATTATTCAATTTAGGGCATTTATCTCAAGGTCACATTGCTGGACAAAGGAGGCTTTAAAAATTAGGTATCATTAAACATATGATAAGGTTTGTGAATGCAGCAAACACTTTGGATGTATTGATGATGCCTGGCAGCCAAAGCTTTCCTAGATTTCAGAAAGATTTGTGTACATAAAAGAAGGATGTTCCCTATAGGGTTCAATTGACTAGGGCATATATATAGTATTTAGAAAGGACAATAAGAAACAAGGAACAATGAGAAGCTGTAGATCACCACGTAGACCTAGAGCTACAGTATTGTTGTCCCTTTTGGGTGAATGGATCACAAATGGAACACACAATGAAACTGATGATACAACGGAGTCATGTTGAGCACCACCACGACCCATCTTATCTGACGCTGTTCCAGAAAATGAGAAAATGAGTGAGGTTGGGGGTATATCATGATCTTGGAAACTGTTTAGAAGGCTTTTTTTCATTCTCAGTCTTTTCAAATTCATCATTATCACAGTTTGACACACACAGAGATGATTGCTTAGATATTTCTGCAAGCTTCCTGCACACCCACATGGTCACAGCAGATGGCAGACATATTGGGATATGGACAAAGTCATTATGCCAACAAACTATTTATTAGCTGGTTTTAATTCATTGAATTCCCAGCTCAGCTCCCTGCAGTTATTGGAGACTGGAAATGTCTTTGCTACCGAAAAGTATACATCAATTTTCTAGCTGTCACAAATACTGGAACCTTGATAGGAACCTGTTAGACCACAATATAAGTCAATGACATTTGTTAGAATTTATTGGGCTTGTTTCAAAAACAGATTTATCCTATGTACTGTAGCTTTGTCATGAACGGAAGCCATGACACTAGAGTGCTTGCATTATGAAGTTCTACAATGTATATGTTAAACATAAGACTGGATGGCTATTATCAATGCTGCGATAGATAAATCAGTTGACAAGATGGCAATGCTCCAAGTTATGCCAAATTTATCAAACTGGTGGTTTTACCATGATAAATTTGGCACAACTCACTAGCCACGATAACCATACTTCTTAATGTCATTACATGGCTGTCGTGCACCAAAGTGACATTTTTTTTATAAATTTGATGCATTTTATGACCCTTCTGAAGCATACCCTTTTCACTAGACACTTTTCAAAAAGGATGGAGACATAAAAAATGTATAAAGTGCATAAATCTGGAACATACTTTGTACAGAGGGCTCTTTTTTTACATTTTTAGTGGAATAATAGAAAGTTATTGTGTGTTCAGATTTTGTTCATCACCTTATTCTTGTGACCAGCAATTGTTCCAGCAGGTCATGGATCTACAGAGATCACTTGAGCCCCACTCACACTATGGAGGTTTTCAGAACACTTATTCATTTCAGTGGAGACTAACTTCTAATTCTTGATCACCTCCCCAAGACCAGAAAGTATAACTCCATGATCTCATCATCTTTGGGATTTGCAGGAGTTAGACAGCTGGGAGCAGGGATGGACTGAGTATTTGGCCAGAAAATGTAGAAACTCCTCCTGCTCAGTGAAATAGCACTCTCCTCTTAGATCAAGTGCAAGAAAAAATCTGCCTGATAATAGAACTGTGGGGCTGTACAATTACAGTTGCACAGTCTGCTCTACCACCTCCCTGCACTTATCTCGATCAGTTCAAGAGCACAGGAGACTATCAATGCTCAGCTAAATCCAAGACGATGCTAGAGCTTGAAGTGGTGAGTAACCAGGTATGAAAGATTGACACCTTCACTGCACCAGACCAGCAAGGATTGTGAAAGCAAACCTTTTTTTGCCTTAGACCACCAGGAATTTTCACACTTTCTCTGTTCTAGGATACTAGGTATAGTGACATTAACTCGTTATTATTTGTACTAGACCACCAGGGATTGACACTTTCTCTGCCCTAGATCACTAAAGATACTGACATTTACTTTGTCTCTGCCCTAGATAACAAAGGATGCTTATTTTAACACCCTAACTGCCCTAGACCTCCAGGGATGCAAATATTAGCCTTTGTCTGCCCTAAACTATCAAGGATGCTGACATTAACCATCTCAATGCCCTAGACTATCAGGTATAGAGTCATCAACCCATTCTCTTCCTTACACTACCAATGGCGTTGGTGATAACCCCCTGCTCTACCCTAGACCACCAGTGATCTTGGTAGTAGTCGCATCTCTCCTAAAAAGAGAGAAAGACATTCAACTCCTTCACTGCCCTAGGTCACCAGATTTGCAGACATTATCCCTTTCTCTTCCCAAGACTTTAAGGAGGTTACCACAAAACCATTAACTACCAACCACCCCTTTGTGAATTACATGATTCATAAAACTTAGTACAGGGCAAGCAAAAAGAGAAGACAAGTACTTGTCAAGTCAATTTAATTAACTAAACCTGTGTGTCACAACTCAGTTGGTGAGAGGCCCATGACCTTAAATACCTAGTGGCCTAGAAACTCTCAGCTCACCAATGGCTGAGACTCTCACTGATCCTGATAATGAAGAAATCTAGTTTCATGCTCTTGGAAGTGAGGTAGAGCGGGTATAGTGGGCCGTAATCAAATACATGTTAAAAAAAGTTGAATTAAACCAGTCTTCTCAAGACATGTTTTTTTTTTTTTTTTTAATAAGAACTTAACCTTTGGTTTATAGTGCAATTAACTGATTAAACACATCTGCAACCTATGCATTATACCTTATATTGAGTGTCCTCTGCACTCACAATTTCAGTTGCCAACATGAAGCTGGCCACCTACTGTAAGTGTGAAGTGATTGATCCCAGTCCACCAATGGCTGGGACTCCCACTGATCCTGAGAATGAAGTGACTTTGTTTCATGCTGTCAGAAGTGAAGTAGGTGTACATGTACAGCATGCCAGAATCAGATAAACATTCAAAAAGTATAATTCCATGTAAGACCAGTCTTCTCATGGTGTGTTTTTTTTTTTTAAGAACTTAACCTTTAGCTTAAGGTACAATCAGTTAACTGATGAAACACATCTGCAACCTACTCATTATACATTACATAGACTGCCCTCTGTACTCACAATTTCAGTTGCCAACATGAAGCTAGCCACCTACTGTAAGTGTGAAGCGATTAATAGTGTGAGTATTAATTAGATGGGAGTATTCCAAGCTCTGGTAAAAGCATGCTCTGCTAGCTGAGGGTGGACATCCTATAACATCAGCAAGCTTCCCCTTCTTAGATCACGGGATCTAAAGTTCACATGGGATTAGTATCTTGGAAATCGTGGTCTCCATTAGTAGCTTTGTGCATTAATGCATAAATGAAAAGAACCTGCCAAATGGGTGACTGGCAATTGTACCCATTGCAAAGATTGCCAGGACACTCTGACATTCTGACTCTGTGCTCTGACAAACCAGCAGTAAAATGCACTCACTGGACTCCAGTGATCACTCACATAATGGAGAGGACTCAAAGAAGAGCCCTCTCAATGTATTTTACTGCTGGTTTGTGGGAGCACAGCGTCAGAATGGAAGGGAGTATGAAGATAAAACTTACATAATCGGATTCAGCATCACTTACACTATACATCTTACTCTAGTTCAGGGGGGGTTTCGGAGCTGACAGGTTCCCTTTAAGTTTTATATTTCCACATCCCCACCTGTCAGTTGCTATTCTCCGCACAAGAGTCATTGCATGAAACTCTCACATTTGCACTTATATTAAATAAATTGACTCAGTTTAATACATAATATTGTATAAACATGGGACCCATTAATTTAATAGTAACATAGTAACATAGTTTACAAGGCCGAAAAAAGACATCTGTCCATCCAGTTCGGCCTGTTTTCCTATAAGTTGATCCAATAGGTTCTAGTCTTCTGTCTCGCTCCCTAGGGACCCATCAAATGTATGGTATGGGTCTGAAAGAGTTGGTAAAGGTCACACTATTTCCTCTTAGAATGCCCCCCCTCCCGGAGGATCACTGATATCTATAGTTTTAATGAATATAATAGGATTGACTGAAGGAAATGGGGTAATGAGCTCAAAAGGCTTTTATCATTTGAAGTTATAGAGTCAGTGAATTTGAAAAAGTGCTGATTTCCCTACTTTAAGGTTCATAACTCTTCTGACTTTAAGCTTCTGGTACAGTACCTGCCACATAGAGACGTCGTAATAGGAGATGCAAAGATAGGTATCACACCTGGGCCCTGGTAGCTAGGAGAGGCCACAGGACTCACTGCCACATAAGACATCAGTATTATAAATGATACATTGTAAGTGGAGGTTCTTTAACAGATTTTACATTGGAGCCCCAGATCTCAAAGAATCAGTACATGTCTGATGACATGGATACCATATTTAGAAGGGATTCAATGGTAATTTAATAGGTAATCTACTGCACCCAAATAATCTTCTCCAAGCTTCTGCACCATTCACTTGTAAAGCAAAATCTCTCATACAGAATATTATCAGAACTTTGCCAAGAACTGAGATTTAATTGATGCCAATGCCTGTGCATTGAAGGCAATGCAAAAAAATCATTGTATATGCTTCAACAATGTATACTATGTTCCTGGAAAATATTTATGCCCAAGGGAATTTCTGAGTTTGATGTATAGGCTGACAGTGATGACAACTTCTGTGTCCTCAGGATAATACTACAGCTAAGAGTTATCATAGGTAAACTGTGTGGCAGCTAATCAGAATTCAGCTTTCATTTTCTTGCTGAAGTTAAAAAAATAGTCATTGTCCTTATGACAACACTAACCTGCCAGAGTACAGACAAGATATCTTGTGGGGATATAGGCACATAAGCTGTTATTACTAGTGTTGAGCAAACTTGCGATTTGCAAGTTCAGCATTCGGGTTTGGGTTGGAGGATTCTGTTACCATGGACTATAACGGAATTCTATGACGACATGCACCATGGAAGCCTATAAGAGGCATCTGTATTGCATGCTGGCCATAAACTTCTATTATAATGGAATGCAATACAGAATGCCTCTTATAGGCTTCTATGGTGCATGCCGTCATTGAATTGCGTTATGGTCCGTGGTAACGGAATCCATAATAGGATTCTTAGATAACCCGAACCAGAACGCCGAACTTGCAAATCACAAGTTCTCTCAACACCTATTACAAATGCAAGGGCATAGCTATAGGGGGTACAGAGGTAGCAGCCACTACTGGGCCCAGGAGCCTGAGGTGGCCCAAAGACCCTTGTGCCACGTAAGAAGACACTGATATTATAGAAAGTTCATGCTGGTCAAGTTTCATGTCTGGCTGGAGGGAAGAGGTTAGGTCAAGAATTTGGCATAGGAGGGAGGGGTTGGGGTGCTGTTTCAATGTTTATGTTAGCCAACACCAAAACTATGTGCTTCCCTTCCCCTGGCTACAAAGCACTGAGGGAAGGGGGTCCTAGCTGAACTCTTGCACCACGGCCCATGAGTCTTTAGCTACGCCCCAAGAATGGGTGAATTAATCACTATAATTGTGTCACTTTCAAAGCTGATATCAATGCAGACACTCAAGGAAGATCAAGATGGGGCCAATTGCTGATGTAACAACAAGCACTGCAAGATATTGAGCACTCATGCACATCGATGACATATAAAGGAGAGAGGGGGTGTCATAGCAGGGATCAAACTGGTTCTACTGATTGATTTTAACCTCAAGCCACAGCTGCAGTCCAAAGGAGTACATTAGCATGAATGTAATCTTGTGGACTGCAGCTTTCACTCAATAGTTAAAATCAATCAGCAGCACTACAAAAAGTTGCAAGGCAGCACAAGTCTAATACCTCCCAGGACAGAAGTCCCTGTTGCTTTTTATTCTCTCTCTATGTCCTTTCCATGATGCCTGGGTCTATTTCCTATTTTCGGTAACAATGCCATTTGTCTGGATACGGGTGTCCTGCACCAGTTCTCATAACCTTAAGCAAATGAGATCAGGAACAAGGACCTCTTCATGGTCCTCCATAACAGTGACAAGGTCTGCTTTAATGGCACATATACCCTTGATGTACATACCTAGTAGAGGAGGAAGAAGGAAGGTCACCACTTGTCCATCTATTCTATTCTTTTGAAAGTCATCTATCCTCCCAATGTTAATAAACAGACTTGGCTTATTTCAGTATGAGGACATAATGCTAATTATATGAAGTGGCATCAATCTGAGCTAGATAGAAAATACCAATTTAATTTCCATAAAGAAAAGAAAAATCAGATTGACAGCTAGGAATCACTTGGCATCTTTTTTATCTTCCGACTCGCCATCTGGCTAGCTCTTCTATTCATTTATAAAGAAGGAAACCACCCACATTAAGTATTGAGATTATTTCTTAATGTCCTGATTGCTTCATCCTCATGGAAGCCACTGTTTCCATGTCTGCTAAGCAACACTTAACTGTATTACTTCAAGAATGTATCTATAACAGATTTAAAAAAAATGAGATTACTTCAGGGGTGACAGTTTTGGGGCAACACTTCAACTTGACATCTTGCATTTAGCATTTTCATTTGACAGGGAGACTATTAATCTAACATCTATAGGTGGAGATCCAACTCTGAGTCTTATCATGGCAATCAGGCAGGGGCGCAACTATCATAGCGGCAGACCATGCGGCTGCTATGGGGCCCAGGGCAAGAGGGGGCCCAGTCTTTGTTGGGATCATCTCCTCTTCTACTGGAGGTGAAAACTTGGTCAGGACTCTAACCTCTAAAGGTACTACTTTTAGCAAATAAGGCAGTGGAAAACATGGCCCAAGGATCATTGAAAAGGGTTTAGGCAGAAACACTTCTGTCCTGTGTAGGGGACCTGGTTTGATCTTTGCTATAGATCAACAAAGTTCCTCATCCCTCAGGCCCACTAGGCTCTCAGTCCTTAGACCCACTAAGCTACTCAGTCCCTAGGCAATTCGTAAATGCACTATCATTCAGTTCATGGCTTTTCATGCCACAGTTCCATAGTGGCTACCCAGATGGGACTCTTGAAGAGAAGGTATGCAGTCCAGGCTGCATCCCTTTTTTTAATGGGTGGTAGAACCTGTATATGTATCTATAGCTTCTACAACAAAGGTGTAGGAAGGTAACCAAAGGAAAGTAGAAGCAAACAAAAACTGACTACTCTTTCAAGTAGTTATGAGTTAAGTATTATACATCTGCACATAAAGGGGATCCATTTTAATGCTTTCTGTGTGTGCCTCTGAGTAAACCTCTGTCTAATATACCGTGTATGGTTTGTTGTAAACCCTGAAAGTGTGATGCT
Organism: Rhinella marina; assembly: GCA_900303285.1. Lineage (NCBI taxonomy): Eukaryota > Metazoa > Chordata > Amphibia > Anura > Bufonidae > Rhinella > Rhinella marina. The sequence goes on along the minus strand of ONZH01020052.1, from coordinate 83,607 downwards.
TCATCTGTAGGAGGGATGCATTGATGCTGATCAGTAGACCAATCAATAGACTATAATTTTTATAACCTACTACTATTTATTAGAATCTTAAGTTTACAAATGGAATCTAGGCTGCACACAGTGGCGTAGCTATAGGGGTCGCAGCGGTCGCAGTTGCGACCGGGCCCCCCTTGCCACTTACAGGGCTGCACCGCCAATTAGGCAGGTGCGGCGCGGCCCTGCACATAGTTGCGGGCGGCGGCAGGGCAGAGGGAGATGAGCGCTTCCATTGTGGAAGCGCTCATTTCCATAGTCATCTGTATCGCCGTCCTGAGGATGCCTGTGCTGCGGGGCAGGGGAGGGAGAGGCGTCTCCCCTGCCCGTTCCTCTGATAGGCTGCAGGCACCAGTGCAATGGGATTAGATCTCCAATAATGTAAAAGATGACATACCAATATATATGCTCTACTGATGCTTCTAACTAGTGACTAACTAGTGACTAGTAACTAAGTGACAGGTATTCCCTGCTCAATTACAAATGACTGTATAGAAAGGAATCTTCATATATGTTGTACTTGTGAAAATCAATCCTCTTCCTTTTAAATATATTTGAGGAACATGATGCTTTCAGAGCATCTTCCAGGGCGGACCAATGTATATATTTCAAGTTTTTCTAAAACATTAAATATATTGGAAAATGGCATGACCATATTTTAATCTTAGCTCGAAAGGGTTAGTAATAATGATCTCTCCAGCCACCCTTTTAATCCACAAACCTAGCATTCATTTGAGAACACTTCCCAAAGGCCTGAAGGCAACAAAGCAGAAAAAAGAAAAAAAATCTAACAGAGCTGACAACTATGGGAAGAAAAACAAGATTTGAAATTGTAATTCAGCAGTCGTTTGCTTGAAAATAAAGCCAATATAAATCCAGGATGTTGGGATTCTCATGGTTTTGCACAGCCCTAAGGGACAGCATGATGTCACACCATGTCACCACCAAGTGAATGAAGGAGACAACATTGAAGCTTGTGTTTCCATACCAGTGAACAGCCTCAATGTGGTCATTTCATTGCTGTAACATATATAAAAATAAGCTACAGGAGGAAGAAAGTGCAAATGGATTTTTTATGGACTGAAACACTTGGCTTATTGATACTGCTGCCAATATTGATTAGACATATGGTACAATCCTAGTCAGTTTTCTTCATGAATATTCCTTCAGCAATATGGCTGTTTTTTCTGAATTTATTGATTTATACACGTTAAAGTGTATGAAAGTTTTCTTCACATATATGTATATAAGAAAATAGATAATCTTACCAGAAATATCATCCTGTAATAACAATATATGGACTTTCTCAGTATTTAAAGCAGTAGTTAAGAACATTGTCTAAAGGTGAAACAGATACTGATTTCTGAAAATTGTTATGAAGGATGGAGTAGCTGAAATTGTTGGGCACAGAAGACCTTAGCCTTTGGCTGTCCTGTTAATAGAAAACCCCTGCCACAATACTAAGAAGCCTAAATACTTTAAAATTCTGGCCTACTCTATATGATAACATGTTCCATCACAATTTCAGATTGTACCATGAACATTCTCAGAAATTGTGAAACGCCAAAGAAAGGGTCTATGTCTCTGATGACATATCAGATGTATAACATGATGTTAGGTGGTTTTTATGGTGAGGTCCATTTTTGAATATATAGTACAGTCAGTGGGTAACAAGCCACTCCAACGTTCTGAAAAATGGGACATGTATAGGCCAGAAGAAATGAAGGCAGGAACTAATTTAAAGAGTTTGTCCAGGATTGCAAAAACATGGTTGCCCTCTTCCAAGAACAGTACCACACCTTCCAACAGGTCTTGTCTAGTACCACAGCATGGTATTGTTTTTGTAAGAACAGAGGAATGTTTTTCTAATGTGGGACAACCCTGTTAAGCTTTATCTACAAGTTGTAATCTGTGAACACTGTCAGTTGTGTAATCGTATTTAACATCTTTCACATTGTCCAAACTTATGGGCCAGAATATTGCTAAATTACAATGAGAACACATATCAATGATACGGAAAGATTCCCTGGTCCCGCATTTATAATTAGCTTTTTTGGGAAATTCATGTTACATTGACGTGAAATGGTTAAGCGCAATGTAATTTCAAAGAGTTCCTCCTGGTCTCTGCTGTGAAGTGCTTAGTTCTACAATGAATGTTAAGATCAATCTGATACACAGAAAAACATTCACAGCGGTCAATAATCCATCAATTTCCTCTGTTCACTTTCAGAGGAGTCATATTCTGTTCAATCTCATGCAAAAAAATCCTTAGAGTTAATTCAGTGGAGCTACAGTTGAAACAAAAAGCTTCTTAGCTCTGAACCAGACCAAAAAACGTAAGATCCATTTTGTTAACCCTTTTTGAAGTTGGAGGTTGGAGTAGATGACGGGCAGATGATTCTGCCAAAACTTGCTGGGAAACGAAAATTAGTTGTCAAAGTGAATATGACTAATATTTTTTTTACTGTTGAGAAAGGGTGACTGGGATCTCCATGTCTATTTGATCATCCATGGTTTCCAACAGAAAACATCTGGAATTGTGGTGGGAATCAAATGTGCATAAGGGCTTAGGAGTAGGTGCAGATTTGATTTCATGTGCATCTCTCATGATCCAGAATTGGAAACCATGTCTTTTCTACGAATATTTACTCAGCAGAGCAATTCGCATACAAAACTCTGATCCCTCTTTTGTTTGAGGAGATTATACTACCTTTCTCAAAGCTCACCAAATCTGATTTCATATATGGGCCAACCTGACAACCTGTTCAGATTTGAATTGTACAGAGGAAGATAAAGAACTGACCATTGGGATTTTTTATTATGTGTTTGGACCACCATTACATATCTGTAAAATGTTCCCGTTTCCTGTGAACTATGGTCATCCCAATACATATAAGTTCATAACCTACGTACATAGTTGTCTTAATATCTCACCCTAACTGTAATGCATCATCATATGGTATTTTCAGGAGTAGACCATCCCAGATATTTTCCAGAACAATCTTTTACAACACTAAATAGATATCACTCATTCACATTGGAAAGGATACTCCTATGATTCTTCTTAACTGGTCACATACAAGACAAATGTCCTTTCACTTGTGATACAGTAGTTACTAATGGTATCACCTCGTCAAGAAATAATACCAGATCTAGTTTCAAAATGTAGTGTTGATTGCTATATCTATGATGTTTTATCAGTGTGGAAAATCTGTTTATTCATATCTATCTAGAGTGATTAGGACTTGTAATATAATCTATCTATCTATCTATCTATCTATCTATCTATCTATCTATCTACAGATTATCTATCTACTGTATCTACTGTATCTATTCATATCTATCATCCTCCTTTATTAAATCTATCCTTCATCTAATCCATCTTTTACTCTATCATCTATCTATCTATCTATCTATCTATCTATCTATCTATCTATCTATCCTTCTCATATCTATCTATCCATCCATCTCTCTCTCACTCTCTCTATATACCATCTTTCCTTAAAACTATCTTTCATCTATTGCATCCTTTACTTTATCTATGTGCCTTTCTTTTTCAAGTGTAATTAACATGCCCTCAAATTCAGAAATATTAATGTCATCCAAAACAATAAACGCCTTTCCATTTTTCCACCATCCAGAAAGAAGCAAGTCATTTTCTTTTTAAATCAATGGTTTCAAACATGAAATAATGCATGAGGCAGTGTGCCAGGGGGCATCTGTATGTCTCCTCCGCTCTGGACATGCTTCTACACTGCAAACACAAATTACTTCCTCCCCCCATCCTCAAGCGTTATAATGTGCTTTATCAACATGTTGCTTGTACACTTAGAATCAAAGCATATAGAAGCTGGGAAAGGGGAGCAGGCACAGATCTGGGGCTAGTATACGGCAGAACTATCCGGAATAATGAAAAAGACTGCTTACAGTTATATGTTGAGAATTTATGGGTTCTTCTTAGGCCTTGTAGGCGGTAAGTAGGTCGGAATGGAAGATACTAGTTACTGGGACAAATTCAGACTAAAATTCAGTTGAATTATATGCGAAACAGTAAATGATATGGTTGAAGATAAGCTAGGGAAATTATTGGTGGTACAGCTAAATTTGCCAGATGCAGCAGAGCAAGGTTTATTACTTGGCACAAATCATGGTGATATCGTGATGTGTTACCTGTCGTTTTTCAGAGGACTGCAGGTTAAGATGGCCATAGATGTGTAATTTATGATCTAATCATAAAACACCAATCACTATCAATAATGGCTACCGTATGTCTATGGTACTAGACAGATAGAAAACCCTTCCCATCAAGAATAGGACCAAAACCCTCTGGGATGGGGCAAGTACGACATGTCCAATGACAATGCATTCTGAAAAAATGTAAAGGGACAAATTCAACACTGCTACATCTCTGTATAATTTTTTATGTCAATTCTGAATAAATGGTATCACTAGCTAAGGGCTATGGCCATTGCGTTAATTACTTAAGGGACTTCACGGTACCCATAGAAGGACCGCTGTAGTCTTCCCAAAGCAACGATCCGATACTGCTCACAGGTGGTTGGGAACAAATTCCCCTTAAGGTAGAAAGCCAAGCAAGCATGATGAGCCTGATGCATTGTGATGGATGGAGGGACGAGAAGGATGCAGAAGGAGTGCACAAAAGCCATTGTGAAAGAAAAACACCTTAAAATACAGCGGAAATACAACCGAAGCTTATGTCGAATACACTACAATACATTGATTTTTACTGCGCACAAATGGTGGCCCATCATGCATCAAGCTGGAAGCCAAGTCATGATTATGCTTCATGAGAAATGGGCGAAAACCCCTACTCCCAACCAAAATAAGACGTTAAATATAGAATTATAAAAGGTATGAAAGCAATCATTTTCTTATAAAGGAGATGTGTACAGTGAATCACTATGTCACCAGTGACTGGACGATGATAATATTGTTTTTCCATCTTTTAGGGATCTGGTTCAACTCTAACAGGAGTGGATCACTTAAACTATACTATCCTTATAGATGTGGAAGATCTAGAAGATGTAGATAACAGGTGGTAGAGGAAGTGGCGGTGGTGATGGATGAATTAGACCCCTACTTAGGATAGGCCAAGGCTCTGTATCTCTCAATGGAGGCTGATGTGACATAATCTGGCCAGATAAATGGGTTGATTTGCAGCCACATGATATGAAAAGCATCCATTTTTCTATGAATATGTGATATACTTGACATGATTATGATAAGATAGATAGATATTAGATAGAAAATAGATACATAAAAGAGAGATAGATAGATAGATAGATAGGTAGATAGATAGATAGATAGATAGATAGATAGATAGATAATAGCAGGAGGTGTAGATAATGTATAGACATATATTAAATGAAAGAAAGAAAGAAAGAAAGAAAGAAAGAAAGAAAGAAAGAAAGAAAGAAAGAAAGAAAGAAAGAAAGATATATGTGATAGAGTATTAGATATATAGATAAAAAGATAGATGATAGATAGATAATATATAGATATATAGTAGATAGATATAGATAGATAGATAGATAGATAGATAGATAGATAGATAGATAGATAGATAGATAATAGCAGGAGGTGTAGAAGAAAAAGAAAGAAAGAAAGAAAGAAAGAAAGAAAGAAAGAAAGAAAGAAAGAAAGAGAAAGAAAGAAAGAAAGAAGTGATAGAGAGATCAATAGATAGACATATAATGAGATAGATAGATAGATAGATAGATAGATAGATAGATAGATAGATAATTAGACAGATAGACAGAATAGATAGACAGATAGAGATTTGATAGATAGATAGATAGATAGATAGATAGATAGATAGATAGATAGATAGATAGATAGATAGATTTAGGGCTGTCTGAATACAAACACTGGACATAACCTGTTACAGGTCCTCCCCATCCATTTTTGTCCTCCTCACTGCCTGTAGAAGACACACAGATCATCCATGTGAACCTTCAGGCATTTCCTTATTTACCAGGAATATTGGAGGAACCTGGAGAACAAAGGCTGCGTCCTTATTCTACAGTAGATGTGATCACCCACATGTGATCATCTGCATCACCTCTGTGGCAAATGCTTCCAGTGCCAGATAAGATTTGCCATGTTATTGAATGCCCCCCACCTCCCCTCAGCAGCTAATGGGTTAACAGTGCATGCCAGGAGTGGGGGGTGGAGGGTGGGGGTGTCGTGATTGAGAAGCTTCAGATAATGTGCTATTCAACTCTAACAGCAATGGGGGAGAATTCATTATTAGGGGGGTTAGAAGCATAGAGCCAGGTAGATGGGGGCATCAGATGCGAAGGTACCAGCCACTGAAACGCCAGGCTTGATGCCAGTGCGCAGGAAGTGCTGTGGACATCATACAAACTTTGGGTATAATAATTTCCTGAAAACATAATAATAATAATGACTACAACCACCATCATCACAGTCTTCACACTAAAAGTACAAAGACTCCTTTGACCCGTTCCAGGCTACCTTTCTAACCATCTAAATACCAGTCCTACGTTATGCAACCCTCTCCCCCAACCCCTTCATAAGACCCAACGAAAGAACTTACCGATCTGGATAATGTTTGGAAAATTGGGGAAATTGACCCCAAGCACTGCCCCTAGAAAGCTGGTGCAGATAAAGGCAAAGATGTGCTGCATATTTCCTTTTGCATTGGCGGAGAAAAAAGGATCAGCCCTACTTCCCAAGCAAAGATTTTTTGGAGGGTTTGTTTGTCTTTCCTCTGAAGTGTATCCCCCCGGCCTTCCTTCCTATTGAGTTTCCAGGGATAGATGATGGGGGTGGTGGTGTTTTTGAAATCTGTTGAGGCTGTTGTCAATTTTTGGTGTCTCTCTCCTTGGTGCTGAAAAGAAGGCTTGTGTTCCTGGGCTTCTGTGCCTCCCCGCTTACACTGTGCCTCTTCCTTCCTCCATCCAGCTCCTAAAATGCTGTCTTAACATCAACTGACAGAAGGATTAACTGAAGACAGAAGGAACGGGAGCGAGCCCTCCTCATTCACACACACAGACACACGCTAGCACACACATTACTCTCTCTCTCCACACTCCATCATGCTAATGTGCCTTTATTACTGTAGCCAAGCAACTGCCTCACATTCCCCAACCTCTCTCCATCCTCCTGCTAGAAGCCAATGTACTGTGGCTGAGGGTAATCTCTCCATCCTCCTGTCCCTAACGCACCCCCCACACCCTCCTATATGTGCACCCACTCCTCCCTCCTGTGTCACAAAGACTCTCCTCTCTGGTCGTTGGTGACAAAGACACTCGCCTAAGGGAAATCTGCTTTTCCCAATGAATGGGTTGCAGATGTAGCAGAGCTGAATTGGTCATACAATGTTTTATTTAACGTACAGGACCCATAGGTTGCTCATGGATTCCCATTCCCGTGCGCAATATCTATGTATTGAAAAGGCAGACGGCGACTATGCTTTTTAATCGACACGCACCACCTAACCACATGCCAAAATGTTACCATGCATCATATACCCCAAATGTGCACAATGTGAACGCAGCCTAAGATGACAGAGGTAGCGCTGCAATCCATTGAAACCACATTTTATGTCCTAAAGGGGTTTCTCATAAAGATCAGGATCAGCATATGATGGTTTGACCCCTGGGACCCCCAAGAACAGGAATCCCCAAGTCCCCACATTAACATGCATGAGTGGCCACCACTCCATTCACTTCTATGGGACTGGCAGATATACTGTAGCTCATCATTCGGCATTCAAAAAACACTACACAATGGGAATTTCCGATCGCTGATTGCTGGGATAGGTGATAAATGTTCTTATGGGAAAAACCTCTTTAAGTCAAATGGCCAACTCAGCTCTGCTATACCTGAAGGGTGATCACAGAGCCTCTCATAGAAAATAATGATTGACGGGATTATAAGACATCTAATTATTGAGCGTGTCCATGTTATATGTCCAGTATATGTCTATTGATTCCCGGCTGGATATAAAGTACATTACATTCGGCCCCGTGGATGTGTGTGATAGATGGTGGTATTCATCCCATTTACTGTATACCGCCAGCGTGTGGATGACTGCGCTGAACGTGTGTACGGCTAAGTCTGCATTATTAAGTGCACACAGATATGTTGCCAAGCATTACTGCTCATCATACTGAAGTTCGCATTGACTATTCAGTTAGCGGTCTGCCTGGTACAGTCATCCATCCTGGGCTTTTTATCAGGGATTCTTGATAATATACATAAGGCGTCTAGATATTTTATTTTTCCAGATGCAATGTCCATGGAAGCAACCATAGATTTCTCTCTCCTTATTTATGACTGCATCATTAGTTTTTCACCTGGATTATCTCATGAACTTTACAATATATATTGTAGAGATTATGTTTACAGCAAAAGCATTTTTTCTGCTAGTGCATCTCTTTGTTTGCTGTCAATGAATGGAACCAACCTTGTTTAGAACTAGAAGCTGTTCATTTGATCTTCATGATCTGGATAGATTTCTAGCGCTGGTGCCTGCACGGAGAGCAAATAGGGATCTTGAAGATGAGGAGGGATAAGAACTGGCTTAGTTGGCCACAGCAACCAATCAGATTCCACCTTTCATATTCCAAAGGAGCTGTGAAAAATGAAAGGTGGAATCTGATTGGTTGCCAGTTCTACTTCACACCAGTTTGATAAATGACTCCATATGTTTGTACTGTGTTATCCAGTAAATTGAAGATAAGAAAAAAAAGAAAATTGAGATTCCTCAGTGGTTCATACAGTACCTTTTAATGGCTAAATGAAAAGATGATGACATAATTGAAAGCTTTCAAGACTATTTAGGCCTCTTCGTCAGGCTTCTTTTTTATGGGAAGACAACCCCTTTAAGCTTTATTTCCTTAAAATTAGAAACCTCTTGAAGAGAACCAGTCAGCTTTCCTGACATGTCTATAACCGCTTGTAGACTTCATGAAATAACAATTCTGGAGTAGGTTTTCTTAGAATAACATCTGTCATTCCTACTATAAAATGTATGAATAAATCAACAATTGTACATTACCAGCTGAAGGTATGTCTCTACATACAATGACACTGTCTTATTAGTACTAACAGACTATAATGGCACCCACCTTTGACAAGGGGAATGGTAACACCAAGTTGGCGATTTATTTATACATCTCTGGTAGGATTAATAGAGAAATGGCACTATAGAAAGTTAAGAGAAAAGATGCTCCAAAATTATTTCACATGGGATGTATTGCATTTTTCGGACTATAAGATGTACTTTATGCATGAGAGAAAAGTGTCATGTGTGTTATAGTCTGAATTCTAATGACCATTTCCATTACAGAAGCTATCATCAGTATGCAGAAGACGGGAGGCTGGAGGATCCGGGATGGGTGAGAGAAGCACTGTGCAGTATTCACCCTCCCTGGTCTTCTTCCAGGCCCACTCTGCAGTGTGTCCTGAAGGCGTACAAAGTCATGAAGTAGTGAACATAGGTGTGCACTATGACCTGACATTGTGCTACATCAGGTCACAGTGTAGGGGGACTGGATGATGAAGATCAGGGAGCGGTGAGTGAGTGGCAGTGCCCTCTGGAGCAAGCGAGGTAAGTTTATTTATTTATTTTTTTAATATCCGATCTGATCAGATGGGGTATGATCTGAGGCTGATGGAGATTGGGGGGTCTAATCTGAGGCTGATGGGCGTCCAATCTGAAGCTGATAAGGGTCCGATCTGAGGCTGATGGGGGTCAGATCTGAGGCTGATGGGGGTCTAATCCGAGGCTGATGTAGGTTGGGGGGGTCCGATCTGAGGCTAATGGAACTTGGATGTCTGATTATGGGGTCTGATCTGAGCTCTGATAAAGAATAGGGGTCTGATTTGGGGGTCTGATCTGAGGTCTGATGAAAACATTTTTTTTCTTATTTTTCTCCTCCAAATCCTAGGTGCTTCTTATAGTCCAGTGTGTCTTATAGTCCTAAAAATATGGTATTTATTAAAACAGGTATTTCAGATGTGGTGACATGTCCTCTTTTAGCACTAGAGTCACAGCTTCAATTCACAGTAGGGTCATAACACATCATGAGGGAACCCATTGAGTTAACTGGAATCCATCAGTTTACTGTAAGGGTTCCTGTATATGTGACAGTAAGAATAAATCTCAAATGTGAACAGAGCCTAAGGCATTACTATTATGCAGTCAGCTGGGCAATTTCCATCTGAAAATCTGAAAATCCAGAGACGATATTAACAAGAAACATGGAAATCATCATTTTCCACATGGTGTTGTATCACAGGATACTAATTGTGATGTCTTTGCAATGAGATATTGCTTTCCATTGTGTCATATAGCCATTGCACTAAAGTAGTTCAGCTTGGGTGGGATAATCAGAAGCAATTGTAGATTCCTGATGTGTTTAGAGTGTACATGGACCTCGTATGACAGCACATCAAGGCCCTTACTGAGCCATGAGGGACTCATATCCCCCGCCCGCACTAGCACTAAAGACATTTTACTTGTTTACTTGCTGCATAGACACTATCATACATACAGGACTGTACAACAGCACATATCCGTCACATCCAGTGCCTCTCAGGTGACGTCTCATCTGATGTAGATCTTCTCTGTCATCATCTTCTCCATTTGGCCCATAAAACTTCTCTCAGCCGTGCTTCGTCTCTGCAGAGTATGACACAGACATCTTAGGTTCCTCACATTTCTATCATCATCCCCCAACCTGGAGCCCCCACAGTGTTATCCTGCTGCTCGCTGTGCTCCTCAATACCCCCAAATACTATCCTGAAGAAAAATTTAGTGCCCCCCCATAGTAATAGTGTTCCTCCAAGTCCTACCAATAGTAATTCCCTTCTAGAATGCCCTTATTAGTAATATTGCCCCCTACAGTGCTCCCAACAGTGATAATGCTCCACAAGAATGCCTCCATTAGTAGAAGAGCCCTCCAGTATTAAAGGGGTTATCCAAGTTATATTTATTGATGACCTATCCTCAGAATAAGTCATCAATATCAGATCGGCGGGGGTCTGACACCCGGCACCACCGTCGATCAGCTGTTTGAAGAGCAGGCGCGCACCATGCCAGCGCTGCCTCCTCTTCATTGTTTACCTGCTCGCCGTAACATCTGCAGTGGTGAGCAGGAGTAATTACACCCAAGCCATCCCATTCGTTTCAGTGGGACGGCTCAGACATTCCAACATACAGGCCCATGTAAATAGCATAATTTCCCTCTCTCCACCATACAGTCCCATGTAAATAACATCACACCATCTCTCCTGCCTCCTCTAACATACAGTCCCATGTAAATAATATTAATCCCTCCCTTCAGCCTCATCCAACACAAGTCCATTGTTAGAAACATCACTCCGTCCCAAACCGCTTCCATTATACAGTCCCATGTAAGGCTACATGCACACAAATGTAAAAATAAAATGGGCAGTTAAAAGCAGACCCAAAAACTGATGAATTTCATCGGCTTATCCCAAACCCTCATAATGACCCCCAGGGGCGTAGCTAAAGGCTCATGGACCCTGGTGCAAGAGTTCAGCTTGGGCCCCCCCCCGGCTACATTCACACGAGCCTCCGATCTGCATATTTTGCGGCTCAGATGCGGACCCATTCACTTCAATGAGCACTGTGTGCTGTCCGCATCTGTATGTCCATTCCTATTTTTGTCCGTTTTGCGGACAAGGATAGGCATTGTTACAGTGGATCTGCAAAAAAAAAAAACGGATGCCATACGGAACATCATCCTTTTTTTGCGGATCCGCAATTTGCAGACTGCAAAACACAACGTTCGTGTAGCCTAATCAAGCGCCCCATACCTCTTACATCCAGTATAATACAGCGCCCCATACCTCTTACATCCAGTGACGTCTCCTCTGATGTATGTGCCAGTAAGAAATGCCCCCCAGTGCCCCCATGTGCCAGTAAAAAATGCCCCCAGTGCCAGTAAGAATGCCCCCCAGTGCCAGTAAAAATGCCCCCCAGTGCCACCATGTGCCATTAAGAAATGCCCCCAGTGCTCCCGTGCCATTAAGAAATGCCCCCAAGTGCCCCCATGTGCCAGTAAAAATGCCCAGTGCCCCCATGTGCCAGTAAGAAATGCCCCCAGTGCCAGTAAAAATGCCCCCAGTGCCCCCATGTGCCAGTAAAAATGCGCCCAGTGCCCCCATGTGCCAGTAAAAATACCCCAAGTGCCCCCATGTCCCAGTAAAAATGCCCCCAGTGCCCCATGTGCCAGTAAAAAATGCCCCCAGTGCCCCCATGTGCCAGTAAAATGCCCCCAGTGCCCCATGTGCCATTAAGAAATGCCCCCAGTGCTCCTGTGCCATTAAGAAATGCCCCAAGTGCCCCCATGTGCCAGTAAAATGCCCAGTGCCCCATGTGCCAGTAAGAAATGCCCCCAGTGCCAGTAAAAATGCCCCCCAGTGCCAGTAAAAATGCCCCCAGTGCCCCCATGTGCCAGTAAAAATGCCCCCAGTGCCCCATGTGCCAGTAAAAATGGCGCCCAGTGACCCCATGTGCCCAGTAAAAATACCCCAAGTGCCCCCCATGTCCCATTAAAAATGCCCCAGTGCCCCCATGTGCAGTAAAAATGCCCCCAGTGCCCCCATGTGCCAGTAAAATGCCCCCAGTGCCCCCATGTGCCAGTGAAAATGCCCCCAGTGCCCCCATGTGCCTGTGAAAATGCCCCCAGTTCCCCCATGTGCCAGTAAAAATACCCCCAGTGCCCCCATGTCCAGTAAAAATGCCCCAGTGCCCCATGTGCCAGTAAAAATGCCCCCAGTGCCCCCATGTGCCAGTAAAAATGCCCCCAGTGCCCCATGTGCAGTAAAAATGCCCCAGTGCCCCCATATGCCAGTGAAAATGCCCCCAGTGCCCCCATGTGCCAGTGAAAATGCCCCCAGTGCCCCCATGTGCCAGTAAAAATGCCCCCAGTGCCCCCATGTGCCAGTAAAAATGCGCCCAGTGCCCCGATGTGCCAGTAAAAATACCCCAAGTGCCCCCATGTCCCAGTAAAAATGCCCCCAGTGCCTCCATGTGCCAGTAAAAATGCCCCAGTGCCCCATGTGCCAGTAAAAATGCCCCCAGTGCCCCCATGTGCCAGTGAAAATGCCCCCAGTGCCCCCATGTGCCAGTGGAAAATGCCCCCATGTGCCCGTAAAAAATGCCCCCAGTGCCCCCAATAAGCTCCGGTCTGCCAATTTCAGTAATAAAAAAAAACCAAAACCCTTATACTTACCTCCATCAGGCTGGCAGCGATGCGATGCAGGCCTCTTCCGGCCTGTGTCCCGCGCTGTACGGCTCAGGCGGCGCGATGACGTCATCGCACCGCCTGAGCCGGCCTCTGATAGGCTGCAGGCCTAGTGCCTGCAGCCTATCAGAGGAACGGGCAGGGGAGACGCCTCTCCCTCCCCTGCCCCACAGTACAGGCATCTGTATCGCCGTTCTGAGGACGGCGATACAGATGACTATGGAGATGAGCGCTTCCAATATGGAAGCGCTCATCTCCCTCTGCAGGGCCGCGCTGCACCTTGCCTAATTGGCGGTGCGGCCCTGCAAGTGGCAAGGGGGGCCCCCCTAGCTTAGGGGCCCGGTCGCAACTGCGACCGCTGCGACCCCTATAGCTACGCCACTGATGACCCCAATTGTAAATAATGCCCCAATATTGGCAGCCAGCATAAATAATGTCCCCCATAATGGCCCCAGCAGTAATAATGTTCCCCATAGAGGCCCTCAGCATTGATATTGTCTTCCATAGTGGCCCACAACATTAATAATGTTCCCCATAGTTGCCCCCAGCAGTAGTAATATCACCCATAGTTGCCCCAGCAGTCATAATGTCCTCCATAGTGATCCCAGCATTGATAATGTCATCCATAGTGGCCCCCAGCATTATGTCCCCCATAGTGGCCCCCTGCATTATGAATGTCGCCAATAGTGGCCCCCAGCAGTAATAAAGTGGCATACAGAATTTTCTTTTGACTGACAAAAACAATAAAACCATACCTCATCCACTTTCACATGCTGGGACACTCTCTCCTCATTGGATGCAGCAGGACCTGATGTGATCGTCTGATGTCATCCCTCCACCATACAGTTCCATGTTAATAACATCAAACCATCGCTCCTGCCTCCTCCAAAATACAGTGCCATGTAAATAATATCACTCCTCTCCCTTCAGTCCCTTCAATATACAGTCCCATGTAAATAATATCACTCCCCTCCCTTCAGCCCCTCCAATATACAGTCCCATATAAATAACATCACCCCCCTCCCTTCAGCCACTCCAAAATACAGTTCCATGTGACTAACATCACTCTCCTCCCTTCAGCCTCTTCAATATACAGTCCCATGTAAATAACATCACCCTTCTCCCTTTAGCCCCTCCAATATACAGTCCCATGTAAACAACATTCATCCCTTCAGACCTAACATACAGTCCCATGTAAATAACATTCCTCCACATGTAAATAACACCCCTCCCATCATCCCTAACATACAGTCCCATGTACACAGTGGCGTAGCTATAGGGGTCGCAGCGGTCGCAGTTGCGACTGGGCCCCTAAGCTAGCCACTTGCAGTGCCGCACCGGCAATTAGGCAAGGTGCGGCGCGGTCCTGCAGAGGGAGATGAGCGCTTCCATTGTGGAAGCGCTCATCCCCATAGTCATCTGTATCGCCGTCCACAGGACGGCGATACAGATGCCTGTACTGTGGGGCAGGGGAGGGAGAGGCATCAAGTACAGGTAGTGAATAGGAAAAAAGGAAGTCTTTCATTACTGCGGTCTATACTTTCTTTATAGATATCATATCATCCGTGAATTTTTCCCTCCCAACTAGGGATAAGTGAACCCAAACTTTTTCACTGAAGTTCGGGTTTGGTGTTCGGGTAATTTTATTATTTTCCGTTCTAACATGGTTACATCGGAAAATAATAGCATTCTTAAGACAGAATGCTAAATAAAATGGCCATTGGGTTAAAAATAATAATAATAAAAAAAACTCACCTCATCCACTTGATCCAGCAGCCGGTATTCTCTTCTTTCTGCAGGACCTGCAAAAGAACCTGCAGAAAGGTCCTGCTGAATGAAAATAGAAGGACCTGTGGTGACGTCATCACAGGTCCTGAAGAAAGAAGAGGATACTGACTGCGCGATGGGGTGAGGTGTTTATTTTAAATTATTTTTAACCCCTCAATGGCCATTTTATTTAGCATTCTGTCTTAAAGGGGTTTTCCGAGTTCCTCAGGATAGGTCATCAATATCAGATCGACGGGGGTCCGTCACCCGGCACCCCCGCCGATCAGCTGTTTGAAGAGGAGGCGCGCGCCGTATCAGCGCTGCCTCCTCTTCACTGTTCACTGTATATTGCTGGCCATAACGGGGTAGTGGTGAGTAGGTGTAATTACACCTCACCCCCCCCCCATTCATTTCTATGGGAAGAATCACTTCCTAGACTTGTATGGAAGCGATTCTTTCCATAGAAATGAATGGGGTGGTTAGGTGTAATTACACCTACTCACCACTACCCACGTTACGGCCATCATGTAAACAATGAAGAGGAGGCAGCACTGATACGGCGCGCGCCTCCTCTTCAAACAGCTGATCGGCGGGGGTGCCGGGTGTCGGACCCCTGCCGATCTGATATTGATGACCTATCCTGAGGATAGGTCATCAATATATATAACTCGGAAAACCCCTTTAACCCTTTCACGACCGGAGCTTTTTTCGGTTCTGCATTTTCGTTTTGCGCTCCCTGCCTTCAAACAGCCATAACTCTTTTATTTTTCTGTTCACATAGCTGTATGAGGGCTTGTTTTTTGCGGGACAAGTTGTACTTTCCAACGCCACCATTTAATATTGCATACAGTGTAGTGGGAAGCGGGAAAAAAATTCCAAACCGGGTGAAATTGCAAAGAAAACGCTATTCCGCTACAGTTCTACGGGTTTCTTATTTACAGCGTTCGATGTGCATTAAAACTGATCCGTTACTTTCATTCTACTGGTCAGTACGAATCCGGCAATACCTAATATGTATAGTTTTTCCTGCGTTTTCATAGTGATAACATAATTAGAAAGTTGCCCTTTTTTTTTTTTTTTTTTCCTTGTCAAATCTTGACCCCTATAACTTTTTGGTATTTATGTGTACAGAGCTGTATGGGGGCTCATTTTTTGCGGGACGATCTGAAGTTTTTATTGATACCATTCTGGGGTGTGTATGACTTTTTGATCACTTTTTATTTAATTTTTTTTAGAAAAAAAAAGCGACAAAAAACGGCAAATCGCCATTTGGACGCTTTTTTCCGCCACACAATTCGCCGTATTGGAATTTTTTTTTTTATATTTTAAAAGTACAGGCGTTTTCGGTCACGGTGATACCATGATGTCTATATTTATTGTTATTTAGGTATTTATTTTTTACTTATACGGAAAGGGGGGTGATTTGAACTTTTACATCTTTTTATTTTTTATATATTTTTAACATTTTTTTTTAATTTTTTTTACTATTAGAAAGCTCAAATATGGGCTTATAAATTGTGGCTTTTTTTTTTTTTCTTTATGAGCAATTCTGGGTTTTATAGGCTCAGAAACCATCAATTGCTCATTTCTTATCCTGGCCTGCCATCTAGTGGCCAGAATAAGAATTTGCAGTTTGAAAACTGTAATCCTCACCAGCGAGGATTACAGTTTTCATATGGTGTACAGACACCCCGATTGGTCACACGGGGTGTCTGTACACCACCCGGAAGCGAACGCTTCCGGGTTTAGACGCAACTAGATGCCGTGATCACGTGTGATCACGGCATCTAGTCAACCCAGAAGACGCCGCCGATGTGGTAGGTAGCGGCAAGTCTCTGCTGTTAGAAACAGCAGAGACTTGCCGGCCATGACGCCCGCCGCACCCGCGAGCGGGCGCCATGTGCCCGCATCGCCCCAGCGCCGTACATGTACGGCGCTGGTCGCGAAGGGGTTAAGAATACTATTACCATGTTATAACGGAAAACAATATAGTGAAGTTTGGGTCCCCGTTGTTTTTTTTTTTTTCCCATTTATATTTTATTAATTTTATAAGGATAAGGTACAAAGCGCTCAACCATGAGCAAAATTTAAAAAAAAAAATGTTATTACAGTGCATTATAATACAGTGTATTATAATAAACAATAATCAATAAAAGTACATATAATCAACCAGATAGTCTCTCTATGGTTGTCAATCAAGCAGATGTTCACGAGAGTCCCATGGAAGCCAGCATTTTGTGAATGTGGCCACGGTGTTACGTTGAAGGGCCACAGAGTGTTCTAAAGATCTGACCGTCCGTATCCGAGCACACAGTTCAGAGGACGTAGGCGGAGAAGGGCGCTTCCAAAACAAGGCAATCAAACACTTAGCTGCTGTCAATATGTGGAGGAGCAGCCTGGCACCAGGACGCCTCAGGGAAGGAGGCGGCACATTCAATAAGAGAATAGTTGGATCATTAGGGAGTGAGACCTCCAATATAGTACCTATGACAGATCTGACAACTCCCCAGAAAGGCCTCAACACCGAGCAGGTCCAAAATATATGATACCAGAACATCAAAAGTTTAATTTGGTTTTCTTTGTAAGAAACTGAGGACGAACTAAGTTGCGCCCGTCGCCAGATAAACCGCCTCCCACTTTGACATGTAAAGATGTTTAAATCCCATTGGAAAATCAAAAGACATAAGTATTTGGTAGATATCAGTTATGGGCCCTTAGAGGAGGGACTACGAGTGCACAGACGCTCGAATGAGGAAAGGGAAGGGAATGTCAGTGAGCCTAATACCTCCCTGCAGTAGCCCTCTACCTGTCGGAACTGGAACAACAAGGAAGAGGGTAATGCATATTTTGCTTTAAGTTCCTGAAAAGAGTACATACTTCAGGTCAATCAGACGGTACAGCCCAGCTCCTGACCATGGTCTCACCATGCCGGCCTCCGAACTTCCGGGCAAAAGGGGGGTATACAGGAAAAGAGAGGGAGGGGACTGCAGCGTGGCCAAGTTGTATTTCATCCTATTCTTGTACCAGAGTTCCCTAGTGAAGCCCATCGGACCAAGAAGAGAAGAAGAAAGAATAGATACAGGTAGGCCCCATATCAAGGTTCCCAAGTGAGTCGGTGCCAGCCACAGCCTCTCGATCTCAGTCCACCCGTTGTAAGAGTGGAACGTCGACCAGGAGGGAATCTGTCTCAAGTGAGCAGCCACATAATAGCCAGCAATATTCAGCAAAGCAAGACCTCCGCTCATGACAGGAGCCATCATAGTCCGAACAGGGATCCTGTGACGCTTATAGTTCCAAACGAACTTTGTAAAACAGGATTGGACCGAGCAGAGAACTGCAGCCGGCACCCTCACCGGGAGTGTCTCGAAATAGTATAAAAATTTAGGGAGAATAGACATTTTAATGGCCGCTATACAACCAAGCAGTGAGATTGGGAGCGATTTCCATTTTGCCAGAAGAGAATGAACTTCCCTAATTAGTGACGGAAAGTTAGCTTTATATAATTCAGAGTAGCGTGAGGTAATCTGTACTCCCAAATATTTTATAGCCTGGGTTCTCCATATGTAACTAAATTGCTGCTGTAAAAGAGCAAGTCTATCAGGGCAAATGTTAATAGGGAGAGCTTCTGATTTAGAGGTATTAATTTTATAGTTGCACAGTCTACTGTACCGGTCTAGTACCGAATGAAGGTTTGGGAGGGAGATAAAAGGGTTAGTCAAGGTGAGTAAAACGTCATCCGCAAAAAGCTAAATTGAAAATTATTTATCCCTGACTAGGATTCCCTGAATGTCTGGAGAGTTACGAATAAGTGCCGCAGGTGGTTCTATGCTGAGTACATACAAGAGAGGCGACAACGGACAGCCCTGTCTCGTTCCATTAAGAATTTGGAGAGGCGGTGAGTGTGCATGGGGTAGCTTGACCACTGTAGAGGGGGAGGAGTAGAGGCCCCTCAGGGCAGTCAAGAAAAGCCCCTTGAAACCAAAGTGATGTAACGATCGGAACATAAAATCCCAGTTCAAGCGATCGAAAGCCTTTTCAGCATCTAGGCTAAGCAGTAGGGCCTCCACTCCCCCTTTGTTGGCAACGTCCACCAGGTCTATCGCTCTCCTAGTATTGTCCCCAGCTTGGCGAAATTTAACAAACCCCACTTGATCTTTATGGATCAAATGATGCAACCACACATTTAGTCTGTTCGCTAACAGCTTGGTAAATATCTTCAGGTCAGAATTTAGGAGGCTAATAGGCCTATAACTGGTGCAGTCAGCCGGGTCTTTCCCCTGTTTGGGGATTACCGTCACATATGAACCTAACATAGTATTGGGGATCTTGTCTCCCTGCAGAAACCCATTGAACAGTTGCACCATGTGAGGGACCAGAACATCTCCAAATGTCTTAAAATAGGCATACGGAAGACCGTCAGGCCCAGGAGACTTTCCGTTTGGCAAGTCAGAGATAGTTTCACCAATTTCCTCGGCTGAAATCGGCTGATTCAAGTGGGTCAATGCAGCGGGAGAAAGGGAGGGTAAGTGGTAGTCTGAGAGAAAGTCATTTAGGATAGCATTCCGGCTCATCTCGTCTGCAGGCAAGGTGGAGGGAAGGGAGTATAATGCCGAATAATATCGATAGAAAATCTCAGCTATAATGTCAGGGTGATGCTGAAGGTGCCCCTGTTGATCCCTGATGACATGAGGTGTAGAAGTAGCCGAACTGTCCTTAAGTTGCCTAGCAAGTAAAGTATGTGGTTTATTGCTGAAGGCAAAGTAGCGTTGCCTAGTATATCGGATCAGTTGATCCGTAGCAGAGGAGGCTAACATTTTAAGGCGAGCCTGTAATTCTACTATTCTCCACAGCGTCCTCCTAGACGGGTTAGAAGTTAATGATCGTTCAGCACTCCTAAGTTCACCTATGCAAAGGCAATACTGCGCCTCCCTGTCTTTCTTCATGCGAGATGAGAGGGAAATGCAAACCCCTCGCAGAACCGCTTTATGTGCTTCCCAGAGAACGCCCTGAGAAGGCGCAGTGGGTGCATTCTCTGCGAAGTACCGAGTCAAAGAGGTGCGCAGCTCGTCTCGGGTGATGATATTGGTTAGAAGGGTATCGTTGAGCCTCCAGGGGGAGGGGGGTAGAGGAGAAACGTAAGTCCACATAGGGGCATGGTCCGACCATGAAATCGGGTCTATAGTAGCCTCAGCTAGGGACCGAAGGGCCATTATATTCCCAAAAAAATAATCAAGTCTCGAATGAGTGAGATGAGGGGTAGAATAAAAGGTATACTGTCTAGCTGTCGGGTTGTCAGGGAATACATTCGGATCAATTTTCGAAGTCCCCTGGACAAGAGTGTGGTCTGGGAGCTAGGGACTGATGGGGGAGTTGTTAATCTATCCATACATTCTGAAATATGGAACACTGAAGTCCCCCCCTATAATGTGTATCATTCCCCTAGCGGAAGAGAGGATAGAGAAGAGGGAAGACAGGAAGGAAATCTGCCCAGAGTTCGGGGCATACAGGGAGCAGAGCTGCAGTTTCTGACCATAGAGAACACCATGAAGGATCACAAAGCGCTCTAATGGATCAGAGTGAACTTCATCTACCTGAAAAGGGCAGGACCTAGATAAAAGAATGGCCACTCCTGCTGACTTAGAGTCAGAAGAGGCCATAAACACAGGGGGAAACCAGTGCTTTGCAAAAGCAAAGGATCCCTCACTGGTAAGATGGGTCTCCTGAACAAGAACAATATCCGCCTTAGATCTACGGAATTCCCTCAAGGCTAGACGCCTCTTAAAGTTAGAATTAAGGCCTTTAACATTTAATGACATAAGTTTCGCCATTGTAGGAAAAACCAGAGCACAAAGCGGACATTACAATGCAGAAGGAGATGTGGGCAAGGAGAATAGTAACCGGTGCCAGGCTGCCCCCCCAGTACAGAACAAAACTAGGCCCCGCACTGAAAATAACAGCAGAGCTAATAGTAACAGTACCATAGAGAGCTAACATAAAAAAAATATTCTGTAAATAACAAAACTTAGAATAGACATTGAGGAGATCTTAAGGATCAGAACCATCAAGTCTGTGGAGTTCAGGAGAAGGGAAACGTGTACAAAGCAATAGTACAGCTAATCCGTCTTAGCTGTAACAAATCAACCGAACTCCTTCAGGGAGAAGTGGCGGATACTCTACGATAGCCAAGAGCACTGGAAGAGTCCCCACCCCAGAACTCCATATAAACAAAGCATAAAGAAAAAAATTGAACAGTCACTTAGCAATCAAAATAGTAGGATATAAGAAAGCAAGAGGGTGAGGTAATGCATCCCAGAATGGAAAAAAAGAAAAAGAAAAACAAAAGGGGACCCGTAGTATCAGAAGAACAGACAGTATTAATATTTACGTCCACAAGAGAGAGGTCCATCATCCGGTGGATCCAGTCCCCATCTCTGAAGTATCAGCCCGGTTTCTCCGCTTCCGAGGTCCAACAGTGGTCCAGGTTGCAGGGATCGGTGTCAAGGTGGTAGGCACACTCCAGGCAGGCAGTTGCGGAACGGTGATATCCAGATGTGCGCAGAAATCCGGAAGATCCTCTGGGTCTTTGAGGGTCACTGTGGAGCCATTCTTGCACGCCGACAGGCTAAAGGGGAAGCCCCAACGGCACGGGATGGCGTTCTTTCGAAGAAGATCCAGTAAAGGTTTCAGGGCCCTGCGCTTCTGGAGGGTTATCCAGGAAAGGTCCTGATACAGAGATATTTTCGCTCCCGCATAGTCCGCATGCTGTAGTTTACGGGCTCTTGTCATAATGTCCTCTTTGAGAGCATAATCAATGACATAACATATGATGTCTCTTGGAGGGCCCTGGAGCGTCTTTTGTCAGAGTGCTCGGTGAGCTCGATCCATGAGTATAGGCTGAGTAGGCGGCCTATCAAGAACAGAGTTGAAGACAGTGAGCAGAATAGCTCGAACGTCCTCCTCTCCCTGGACCTCTGGGACCCCCTGGACTCTGATGTTGTGACGATGCCCCCTATTGTCCAGGTCCTCCACATGGTTATGCAGTTCGCGCAGTTGGAGAGAATGTGAGGACGTTTGTTTTTGTAGTGAACGTATAACTGTGCGAGAGGCATTGTGGTCATCCTCCAGCTGGTGGACTCGCGTGCCCACATTCTGAACATCTTGCCGGATTGCGGAGATCTCCTCCTTGAAAGCGTCTTTGACTTCTGAAATTAGGGCCCGGAAGTCCTGCTTAGTAGGCAGTTGTTGCATGTAGGACCACCAATCTTGGGGGGGGGGGTCAGAAGGGGGTCTGGATCCCTCTGACCCTATTGATGAGGATGAGCCACACTGCGAGGGAGAACGGGGCCTCAGTAACTGTGGGATGCCCACATCCCGCGAGCCCGTAGAGGAATCACCAGGCAAAGCAGGGAGGATATGGAGAGTTGCTGAGCTGACCATTCCCAGAGGGGGTTCAGGAAGATGCCAGTTAGGCAAGGATAATGAAGAGGAGCTCCGGGCGGAAACAGGCTTTCGCTGCTCCAGCACTGTGGAATACATGCAGCTATTTGGACCCTCTAAGGAGAGTGGAGTGGCCCCAGAGGGCTGGGATCCCTTATGTGTCCCCCTGGGGGACGGCAGGACTGGAAAGTCCTCAGTGTCAAAGGCCATGTCACTGGCTACCTCTGGCTGGTGGTCTTCTGGAGTGACCTCAGTTCCCCCAGGCATAGGGTTCCTGTGGGGTTCAGTTAGCGCACCCCCAGAGGGGTCAGGAATCTGCTGCCAAGCTGTAGCGCCCTGTATGGTGCTCATACTCTGAGGGCTCTGCTGGAGCGGGAAAGAGCTTACCCGCTGTTGCTGTGGGGAGAGAGAGGGAGGTGCTTCAGCCTCCTGCGTCCTTGCTGTACTCGGCGCCACCATGTTGGTTTCAGCAGGTGCGCTCCTCTGCAGGAATCCATCCAGCGTCCCGGCTTGGGACAGTCCCGGTACATCAGGCGAGCCTCTGGGTTGCCTCAGGGTCCTCCTCTTACCCATCACTGTGGTGAGTATTTGCAAATTCAGTTATGTGGAGTCTGGGGCAGACGGAGCTCTGCACTCACAAGTCCATACCAGATGACATCCGGCCACGCCCCCCCACCCATTGTTTTTAATGGGGTCCGAGGTGAAGTTTGGGTCAAGTTGGGGTCCCGAACCCGAACTTTAACCTGAAGTTCAGCCAAACCCGGCAAACCCGAACTTCCACAGGTTTGCTCATCCCTACTCCCAACCTCAATTTCTCTACACCACCTCCATCTTCTGTAGTCCTCACCTTTACCAGTACAAGTAACACAATGAATACAGTTGGTCTCTCAACTCTGAGGTTCCCTGGTGAATCAGACCTTTTCAGATGCTTAGTTCCAAAGCTACTACTAATGGTAATGCCATACTTTGGAAAAGTAGGCAGGAGCTAACATAGACAGTAAAGGACCCCTATGCAAGAACAGTACATCTGTCCCTTGTTGAAAAGTTCAGCATAGGGAGCCTCTTTAACTAGTATAGTATCTACGGGATCACTAGTTACCTCCGTAGGTTCAGATGTTTCTATAATGAACAGGGTGTGGTAGGCAAATGGAGTGTTCGTTACCAGAGAGGAATGACACAGCAAACACATGGACACATGGCTGATAGATGTCTGGCTGGTCAATTTCCTGTATGTCCTAGTCCCTCTTGAAACACTGGCCTGGTCCTCACTGGCAGAGGAGGGTAGCCACTACAGCCAATGATTGGCTGCGTGGTCATCCTCTGTTTGTTGAGAGGTATCAGGCAGTACAGACCAGTGGGGAACAGGACGGTATAAGAACAGGAATGTGGGGGATCAGTGAATTGGGTATGATGTGTTTTATTTTAATAAGTAATTTTGACCTGTTTTTTTTTTTTTTAAAATAACAACTTGACAACCCCTAAGAGTTACAGTTAGAGATGAGCGAATATGCTCGTTCGAGCATTAGGGTATTCGCATATGCTCGCTACTCGGACGAGCATATCGCGATCCTCGAGGAATCCTGCATGTTAGGCGCCTTTTTTCAGCCAATCAACATGCAGGAGAGTCTTTGGTACCTCCTAGCATCATGTGGGGCCCCTACAAGTCGATAGCAGGGATTGGCTGGCCAGATCAGATGACCTGGGAATATAAGAATCTGGTCCCGCACTGCTCGCGTCATACGCCGTCTGCATGAGATTAGGGATAGAGCTGCTGTCTGTCAGGGAGTGTTAGGGCCTGAATTTAGATGTTGGTTAGGCAGGAATCACCCACAAAGAACCCAACAGCCCTTCTAAGGGCTACAAGCACCTTTTTTTTTGGTCTCCTGGCTGCTGGCTGGGACTTGTAGTGCAGCTACTGCCATCTTGGCTGCACACTGTAAACAGTGACTGGAGGCAGAAGGGACAGCACGTGGTCCACACAGACCCAAAAGAAATTGCCCAAAGTCCTCTCAGTACTCATTTTTGCTGCTGCTGCTGTACCTTGGCTTGCTGGGATCTGTAGTGCAGTCTAGGGAATACGTTTTTTCTCTCATTTCTATACACTACAGTCCAGTGAGCAATTATGTAGTGTGCTGTACAGTAGCGTCAGTCTAAGGAATACTTTTTTCTCTCATTTCTATACACTACAGTCCAGTGAACAATTATGTAGTGTACTGTACAGTAGCGTAAGTCTAGGGAATACGGTTTTCTCTCATTTCTATACACTACAGTCCAGTGAACAATTATGTAGTGTACTGTACATTAGCGTCAGTCTAGGAAATACGTTTTTCTCTCATTTCTATACACTACAGTCCAGTGAACAATTATGTAGTGTACTGTACAGTAGCGTCAGTCTAGAGAATACGTTTTTCTCTCATTTCTATACACTACAGTCCAGTGAACAATTAGGTAGTGTACTGTATAGTAGCATCAGTCTAGGGAATACTTTTTTTTTTATATATCCTACAGTGCAGTGAAAAATTGAGTGGTTTGCGGTGCAATAGCCACCTTCTAAAGACTACTTTTTTCCTCTCAGTCATATATACTACAGTGCAGTGCGAAATTGTGTCATGTGCTGCACACTAGCCGGAGTGTAGAAAATATACGTTTTTCCTCTCAGTTATATATTATACAGTGCAGTGCAAAATTCTGTCATGTGCTGCACACTAACTGAAGTGTAGAAAATATACATTTTTCCTCTCAGTCATATATACTACAGTGCAGTGCGAAATTGTGTCGTGTGCTGCACACTAGCCGGAGTGTAGAAAATATACGTTTTTCCTCTTAGTTATATATTATACAGTGCAGTGCAAAATTCTGTCATGTGCTGCACACTAGCCGGAGTGTAGAAAATATACGTTTTTCCTCTCAGTCATATATACTACAGTACAGTGCAAAATTCTGTCGTGTGCTGCACACTAGCTGGAGTGTAGAATATATACGTTTTTCCTCTAAGTTATATATTATACAGTGCAGTGCAAAATTCTGTCGTGTGCTGCACAATAGCCGGAGTGTAGAAAATATACGTTTTTCCTCTCAGTTATATATTATACAGTGCAGTGAAAAATTCTGTCGTGTGCTGCACACTAGCCGGAGTGTAGAAAATATAAGTTTTTCCTCTCAGTTATATATCATACATTGCAGTGAAAAATTGAGTGGTTTGCGGTACAATAGCCGCCGTCTGAAGACTACGTTTTTTCTTTCAGTTATATAACATACAGTGCAGTGAACATACAAAATGTTGAACCCAAGGGCTAAGGGTCGAGGGCGTGGACGTGGGCGTTCAAGTAGTGTAGGGGGCAGAGGCCGTGGTCCTGGGCAGGGTGACACAGTACATGTTGATGAGGGAGCAGTGGAACGCCGCAGAGTTTCGCTCCCTAGCTTCATCTCGCAACTTACTGGTTCACGTGGTACACCACTATTGAAACCACAACAGTGCGAACAGGTGATGACGTGGATGGCGGACAATGCTTCCAGTAATTTATCCACCACCCAGTCTTCCACGCAGTCCACCCACGCTAGCCAAGGGAGTAGACCTCTGGCTCCTCCAGCTCAACCTCCTTCCCCCCAGCCTGCCCCCCCCCCCCACGGAAAGTATGGATTCAGATCAGGCATACTCACAGGAACTCTTTTCAGGACCCTAACCAGAGACACAAACCACTGCTCAACAGCAACTTGAGCAGTTGCTCTGTCCCGATGCCCAAAATTTAGAACTTTCACAGTCTGTGGGTGATGAGAGTGTGGACTTAGAGCAAGTAGTGTGTGAAGAGGTGTCGGATGATAATGATGATGATGAGACACGGTTGTCAGACAGTGACGTTGTTGTCAGGGCAGTAAGTCAGAGGGGGGAGCAGAGTGAGGAATCGGAGGAAGAGCTGGTGGATGATGAGGTGACTGACCCGAGCTGGGTTGGTAATCCAACTCAAGACAGTGCTTCTGAGGGGGAGGCAAGTGCAGCACCAGAACAGGTTGGAAGAGGCAGTGGGGTGGCTAGAGGGAGAAGCAGGGCCAGAGCAGGTAGATCAGCAACTGTTTCACGGAGTCAAGCTCCCGTGCTGAGGCCTAGATGTTCGCAAGTCTGGAGGTTTTTTAAAGAAAGTGAAGATTACCGACGGACTGTGGTGTGCATCCTGTGCCACACCAGATTCAGCAGGGGAGCCACCACTACCAGTCTAACCACTACCAGCATGCGCAGGCATATGAGTGCTAAACACCCGACTCAGTGGAACCAAGGCCGTTCACCTCCTGTGGGTCACACCACTGCCCCTTCCCCTATGTCACATGCTGGCTCGACGAGTCAACCCCCCGCCCAGGACCCCGGCACAAGAGCCTCCCGCCCTACAACCATCCCTTCACTTCCACGATTTTCCACAACCTCCACCAATGTGTCCCAGCGCAGGGTTCAGCTGTCTTTGCAGCAGACATTTGAGCGCAAGCGCAAATACAATTCCAGCCACCCACATGCACAAGCCCTAAACGTCCACATCTCAGAATTGTTGAGCCTGGAGATGCTGCCCTATAGACTGGTAGAGACTGAGGCTTTCCGCAACCTGATGGTGGTGGCTGTCCCTCAGTACTTGGTCCCCAGCCACCACTATTTTTCCTGATGTGCCGTCCCAGCCCTACACCAGCACGTGTCAGAGAACATCATTCGTGCCTTGACCAACGCGGTTAGTGATAAGGTCCACCTAACCACGGACACGTGGACAAGTGCTCCCGGGCAGGGACACTATATCTCATTGACGGCACATTGGGTTAAATTGGTGGAGGCTGGGACTGAGTCTGACCCTGGGGCCGCTCATGTACTGCCCACACAGAGGATTGCGGGGCCTACCTCGGTCACGGTTTCTCAGATGTACTATGCCTCTTCCTCCAACCCCTCCTCCTCCTCCGAATTACCATCCGTGGGCACGGCGCCTTCAGTCGGTATCTCTAGGAGCAGCAGCAGTGCCGTGGGTAAGCGCCAGCAGGCGGTGCTCAAACTGCTGAGCTTAGGTGACAAAAGGCACACCGCCCAAGAGCTGTTACAGGGCATCACGGCGCAAACCAATCTGTGGCTGGCACCGCTGAACCTCAAGCCAGGCATGGTTGTGTGTGACGGGCGTGACCTGGTGGTGGCTCTGCAACTCGGCAGACTGACACATGTGCCATGCTTGGCCCATGTGTTCAATCTCATAGTCCAGCGGTTTCTCAAGACATACCCCAATTTGTCAGATTTGCTCACCAAGGTGCGCCGCATCTGTGCGTATTTCCGCAAGTCAACCACAGATGCTGCCACTCTCAGGGCAGCGCAGCGGCTCCTACAACTGCCAGCTCACCGACTGTTGTGCGACGTGCCCACAAGATGGAATTCGACATTAAAACATGTTATCCAGAGTTTACCAGCAGCGCAGAGCGATTGTAGACTGCCAGATGTCAACTTCCACCAGAACTGGTAGTCAGGTCAGTCAGCTTCCTCAAGTCTACAATGAGGAGTGGACGTGGATGTCTGATATCTGCCAGGTGTTGAGCAACTTTGAGGAGGCAACACAGATGGTCAGCGGCGATGCCGCCATTATCAGCCTCACCATCCCGCTGCTTTGCCTGTTGAAAAACTCACTGCTCAGCATGAAGTCAGAAGCTTTGCACTTGTCACAGGAGATGGGGGAAGAAGATACGTCGCTTGATAGCCAGAGCACCCTCCGGTCTGTTTCTCAGCGCGTATTGGAGGAGGGGGATGAGGAGGAAGAGGAGGAGAATGTTGGCGAGACAGAAGAGGGTACCAGTGCTCAGTCCTTCTTAACTCTTGAGCATGTATGGGCTGAAGAGGAGGAGTTGGAGGAGGAGGAAATGGAGAGTCAGGCCAATGAGGAGAGGGAATTCTTTCGTGTTGGGACTCTAGCGCACATGGCAGACTTCATGTTAGGCTGCCTATCCCGTGACCCTCGTGTTAGAAGCATTTTTTCAAACACCGATTACTGGGTGTTCATTCTCCTGGACCCACGGTACAAGCAGAACCTTTCCACTCTCATCCCTGTAGAGGAAAGGAGTATGAGAGTGAATCAATATCAACAGGCCCTGGTGCACAAGCTGAAACAATCTTTCCCATCTGACGCCGCTAGCGGCAGAGGGCGTGGTTCTGTGGGCCAAGTAGCGGGGGAGA
This sequence comes from Rhinella marina, assembly GCA_900303285.1. Classification (NCBI taxonomy): domain Eukaryota; kingdom Metazoa; phylum Chordata; class Amphibia; order Anura; family Bufonidae; genus Rhinella; species Rhinella marina. The sequence continues at coordinate 54,921 of ONZH01020052.1, read as the reverse complement.
GGAGGCGAGCAGACAGCTTGTCCAGCACTGGCAGGGGAACGCTCTCCAAGGCCTTTGCCAGTTTTATGTCACCCCAGCAAGACACTGTCACATGTCCCCAGTCTAGGCAGAGTAGGGGGGGGGGGCTTTACAGAAAGATGGTGAGGGAGTACCTAGCTGACTATACCAACGTCCTGATTGATCACTCTGCTCCATACAACTACTGGGTTTAAAAGCTGAACACGTAGCCTGAACTGGTGCTGTACGCCTTGGAGGTGCTGGCCTGCCCTGCCGCTAGCGTGTTGTCAGAGCGGGTATTCAGTGCAGCTGGTGGCGTCATCACCGATAAGCGTACACACCTGTCAACTGACAGCGTTGACAGGCTGAAGATTCCTTATGTATCCGATTCCTCTCCTCTACTCCTCCTCCTCCTTCTCTTCATTGCCAAACACTAACCCAAAAGGGAATTTTTTAGAGGGCCAACTGGCACTCTTTTAAGACAATGTTTCCGGAGGGCCACCTACAGGCCCTCTCTCCAAACAATTTTTCCGGAGCGTCAACTACAGACACTCTAAAACAATTTTTCAGGAGCGTCAACTACAGACACTCTAAAACAATTTTTCAGGATCGTCAACCACAGACACTAAAAAATTTTTTTTTCGGAGGGTCGACTTCAGACACTCCAAAAAAGATTTTTTGGGAGGCTCACCTACAGCCATTTGACTGCAATCTCAGTCGGACAAAGGCATTGGTGGTGTCACCGCCATGCTGTGTCAGGCTAAATTTTTGGGTGGTTCACCTGCTACCTTAGTCTAACTCAATCACTCTGTTGTCACCGCCGCCATACAGGGTCACGCTAAAGTTTTTATGTGCTTCGCCTGCTACCTCACTCTAACTCGGACACTCTGTTGTCACCGCCGCCATACAGGGTCACGCTAAATTTTATTTGTTCTTCGCCTGCTACCTCAATCTAACTCTGCAACTCTTGTCACCGCCATGCTGCATCACGTTAAATTTTATTTGTTTTTCGCCTGCTACCTCACTCTAACTCGTTCACTCAGTTGTCACCGCCATAGTGGGTTGCACTATAGCAGCCCAAGTCTGCACAGTCCTTTTTCTCTCTCTAACTGATCAATACTACACGTCACATTAGAAAATACGTTTTTTTTTGCTCTCAGTTAATACACATATATTTGGAAAAGTTCAATGGAACAATTTTCTGGGTTGAACTATACCAGGCCGAGTCTGCACAATCCTTTGTTTCTCTCTAATTGCTATATACTACACTTCACGTTAAAAAATACGTTTTATTGCTCTGTTATACAAATATATTTGAAAAAGGTCACTGTAGGACAATTTTCTGGGTAGCTCTATGCCAGGCCCAGTCTGCACAATCCTTTGTTTCTCTCTAATTGATATATAATACAGTTATATACACAAAATTTTGAACCCAGCAGGGGTACCACCACTACCAGCCTAACCACCAGCAGCCATGCGCAGGCATATGAGTGCTAAACACCCGACTCAATGGAACCAAGGCCGTTCACCTCCTGTGGGTCACACCACTGCTCCTTCCCCTGTGTCACTTGCTGCCTCTGCAAGTCAACCCCCCACCCAGGACCCCGGCACGAGCACTTCCAGCCCGAAAACTACCCCTTCGCCCCCACGATCCTCCACACTGTCCACCAAAGTGTCCCTGCGCAGCATTCAGCTGTCATTAGATCAGACATTGGAGCGCAAGTGGAAATAAAGTTCCACCCACCCACATGCACAAGCCCTCAATGTCCACATACAGGGCCACGCTAAATTTTAATGTGCTTCGCCTGCTCCTGCAGTGTAACTAGGTCACTCTGTAGTCAAAGCCATACAGGGCCACGCTAAATTTTAATGTGCTTCGCCTGCTCCTGCAGTGTAACTCGGTCACTCTGTAGTCACAGCCATACAGGGCCACACTAAATTTTTATGTGCTTCGCCTGCTCCCGCAGTGTAACTCGGTCACTCTGTAGTCACAGCCATACAGGGCCACGATAAATTTTTATGTGCTTCGCCTGCTCCCGCAGTGTAACTCGGTCACTCTGTAGTCACAGCCATACAGGGCCAGGCTAAATTTTAATGTGCTTCGCCTGCTCCTGCAGTGTAACTCGGTCACTCTGTAGTCACAGCCATACAGGGCTACGCTAAATTTTAATGTGCTTCGCCTGCTCCTGCAGTGTAACTCGGTCACTCTGTAGTCACAGCCATACAGGGCCAGGCTAAATTTTTATGTGCTTCGCCTGCTCCCGCAGTGTAACTTGGTCACTCTGTAGTCACAGCCATACAGGGCCAGGCTAAATTTTTATGTGCTTCGCCTGCTCCTGCACTGTAACTCGGTCACTCTGTAGTCACAGCCATACAGGGCCACGCTAAATTTCTATGTGCTTCGCCTGCTCCCGCAGGGTAACTCGGTCACTCTGTAGTCACAGCCATACAGGGCCACGCTAAATTTTTATGTGCTTCACCTGCTACCGCAGTGTAACTCGGACATTCTGAACGAGTCTGACCCTGGGGCCGCTCATGTACTGCCCACACCGAGGATTGCGGGGCCTACCTCGGTCACGGTTTCTCAGACTTATTATGCCTCTTCCTCCAACCCCTCCTCCTCCTCCTACTCTCTGTTACCATCCATGAGCACAGCGCCTTCAGTCGGTAGCTCTAGGCGCAGCAGCACTGCCGTGGGTAAGCGCCAGCAGGCGGTGCTCAAACTGCTGAGCTTAGGTGACAAAAAGCACACCGCTCAAGAGATGTTACAGGGCATCACGGCGCAGACCGATCTGTGGCTGGCACCGCTAAACCTCAAACCAGGCATGGTTGTGTGTGACGGGCGTAACCTGTTGGTGGCTCTGCAACTCGGCAGACTCACACATGTGCCATGCCTGGCCCACGTGTTCAATCTCATAGTTCAGTGGTGTTTTTGGTGTTTTGCCTGCTACCTCACTCTAACTCGGTCACTCTGTTGTCACCGCCACACAGGGTCACCCTAAATTTTATTTGTGCTTCTCCTGCTACCTCTCTCTAACTCGTTCACTCTATTGTCACTGCCATACAGGGTCACGCTAAATTTTATTTCTTCTTCGACTGCTACCTCAGTCTAACTCAGTCACTCTGTTGTCACTGCCATGCTGCGTCAGGGTAAATTTTTGGGTGCTTCACCTGCTACCTCAGTCTAACTCGGTCACTCTGAGTTCACCGCCATGCTGCGTCAGGGTAAATTTTTGGCTGCTTCACCTGCTACCTCAGTCTAACAGAGTCACTCTGTTGTCACCGCCATGCTGCGTCAGGGTAAATTTTTGGGTGGCTCACCTGCTACCTCATGTAACTTGGTCACTTGTTGGTGTCACCGCCATGCTGTGTCAGGCTTATGCCTGCGTCGTGGGGCGGGGGATAGGACAGCAGTGCCAGCATGGGCATGGGTGATGGACCTTTGTTACACCTAGTTGGGTGCTTCCCTAACACGCGATGGGCATGTGCCTCACCCTTCTTGGTCTGGGTGAGCACAATTGCCTTGAGGGTCACCACCAGGCTGTTGCCCGAGAATTTGGGGTAATGGTGGGATTAGGCAGCCTCAGAGGCATCCATGCATGCTGCCCCTGCTGTTTCCTGTCCATTTCCGTGGTGTTTCCATCATTTTCTGAGGTTTCCAGGTTTTCACCCAGCCTTCCCTAGGCAGAGCCTTGGTCCCCTGCAAAAAATGCTCGAGCCTCCCATTGACTTCAATGGGGTTCGTTACTCGAAACGAGCACCCGAGCAACGGGAAAAGTTCGTCTCGAATAACGAGCACCCGAGCATTTTAGTACTCGCTTATCTCTAGTTACAGTTCTTGTATAGATGCTTGGTGGTTACTGCAATCAGACAAAGAGGCTTGATAGTTACAGTCCAGTTTGCAATTGACGTAATGGTTTCCCTCACTAGGAGGCTCTAAGCATGGCAGTTCTCTTACAGAGATACAGGTCTTATACTAATAGTCCAAGACAAATCCTGGGCCATTTGTGATGTTAGATGTCAATGGCCCTTAGTTGCAGTGCGGAGATGGTTTGTCTTCAACTAAGATGTCACTCACTTAAATAATGACTTGCTACTCAGCCACAACGTAGTAAGTCTCTGGTGATACTCAATCTCTCTGGCCTGGCCTACAACAGTACAGCTGTCTCTCCTCAAGTTTCTCTCAAGTCAGCAGTTTTCATCTTGCTTAGCAATCAGCAGCTTGAGCCATGTGCAACCCTATTGTCTCTGTTGTGGCTTTTCATCTCAACAGCTTCGACCTGTATTTCTCTAGCTGTTACTCACAATCCACTGTCTAAGTACTTGTCACTCAGACTCTTTCACATACAACTACCACTATGGCTTCTGCTCCTGTGGAGTAATAGCGGAAGTCTCTCTCTATAGCTTTATTCTTCTCTCAGCAAGTTTCTGCACTGGTAGCTTAATGTTCCAGTAACATGTGTTGATATTGACTACTGGCGCAAACATCTTATATATCAGCTTGTACATCTCACCATGTGGCTTCAGCTACAATACTACTTCTTCCTGCTACCAGCACCTTATATATCCTTTCCCTGTTTTCTGCTACAACAGAGTCATCTAGTGCTAACAAGAAATGTTACAATCTAAGGGGGTCATTTATTAAACAGAAATATGCCTATATTAGGTGTATTTCTGGCGCAGATTGTGGCTCAAAGGTCCTTTGCACCACAATCTGTGGCTTTTCCCCACTCACGCAGCATGGGCAGGCCCATCTCATTTACCATTTTGTACGCCTCTTTTAGGCGTAGAAAATGGTCTAAATGTAAGACAGCTAGGAAGCTGTCTTACATTTAGAAGCGTTGCTGGATCCACCGTCAGCGCAGGGACTTACACATGAGATTGTATGTCATCACAGCAATAAATAATATAACAACTAGAGTTGATCGAATCCTAAAATATTCGGGGATTCGGAATTCGGCCCGAATTTTCCGCAGGATTTGTGGGTTTGAGCCGAATCACGAATCCCATTAAAGTCTATGGGAGACCCGAATATTTTTGCAGGGGCCAAAGGTTCTGCACAGTCAAGTTTGCCCCAACATGTGAAAACCTCAGAAAAAGATTGAAACACCTTGGAAATGGATAGGAAACACCAGGGGCAGCATGTAGGGATGCCTCTGAGGCTCCCTAATTGCACCATTTTTTCTAAATCTGGCCAATAGTCTGGTGATGACCCCAAGGCAATTTTCAGGGACACGGTAATGGTGACCCACTTAAAAATGCTGCCTGACAACCTGGCGGTGAACCCCTGATTGTCTGTCTTTCAATAAGATTGCAGTGTAAAGCATGGTGGTGAGCCTCAGTATGACTCTTTGGATGGAGATTGCATGTGGTCACGTACTCCCTGGAACCCCATAGTCATCCCTTCTCTGATGTGCTACCCCAGAACATTCTCTGCCCCAATTCGCAAGACCTTTTGCAGTCTCAGTGTGCTGACTGTAGGGATTTACCAGTGTTGTCTGAGGAGGTGGTGGACAATGGCGAGACACAGGTGTCGGGGGGTGAGGTAGTTGAAAGTGAAGCAAGTTACAGTGGGGACTCCTTGGGGGGACTTTCTCATGATGGGACAGATTCAACTTGGGTGGATCAGGCACAGGAACAGATCAATTTTTTTTTTGTGTGTTTATTTAACTTTTATTTAGCACAAATAACCACAGAGATATTTATTCGTTCTCTTCGCTGTGCAGTCTGGCGTTGGGGTTCGTCACTTATTTTCAGACCTATCCCCAAAAAATTTTTACGCGGTTTGCGCAAATAAAACTGGAATCTACAGATCAATACGGTATCTATAGACTGTGAGGTATATAGCAGGCTGATGAAATTTTTTTCCCAACTCACTGCACCGTGTATTACAGATCAGTGAAATTCAACGGGCAATATAGATACGCAGGTAATATTATTTTTCACACCTATCCCAAAAAAAAAATTTACGCAGTTTGCGCAAATAAAACTGGAATCTACAGATCAATACGGTATCTATAGACTGTGAGGTATATAGCAGGCTGATGAAATTTTTTCCCAACTCACTGCACCGTGTATAACAGAGCAGTAAAATTCAACGGACAATATAGATAGATATGCAGGTAAAATTATTTTCAGACCTATCCAAAAAAAAATGTACGCAGTTTGCGCAAATAAAACTAGAATCTACAGATCAATACGGTATCTATAGACTGTGAGGTATATAGCAGGCTGATGAAATGTATACCCTAGTCACTGCACAGTCATGCACAGGAATATATCTGTTTACAGATGTATAGTTTGAGCTATGTGGCTGGACAAGGTGTACCAGGCACAGCTCTGCACAGAATACAGGCTTACAGCATATACTGAATTTTTCTTCACAGAATCAATTAGTCTTTAAAAAGACTGTTGGGGCTTCCTATCCTACACAGAATACAGGTTTACAGTATATACTGTATACTGTTCTTCAGAGTATAGTCTTTAAAAGGACTGTTGAGGCTTCCTAACCTAACTCCTAACTAACTGCTTGCTGCACACACTACACTAGCTAACACTGTCTGTCTCTTCTCCTTCCCAAAGCACAATGAGGCTGATGCTGCAGGTCCCTACCTTATGTAAATTTAGGTCACATGTCACTGCCAGCCAATCACTGCTGGGGAGGTATAGGGGCTGTTACATCACAGCAGGCGTTCCCACAGGCTTCCCTTTGATGCTGATTGGCTGAAAAAACTGGGCATTTCAAACTTGCAGTGACCCACGAATAATCACGAGTCCGCGCTGCCTCGGGATGCCGAGCCGAAGCGGGCAATATTCGTGCGAATCACGAATATTGCTGCTTCGATTCGCTCATCACTAATAACAACGTCTATTCCTGGTGCCCTTACAGTCACAAAGCTCACAAAATGCTCACAGTTAATGGGTACAACTGAGTCTTCTAGTTGAGCATTTCTAAAATATATGTAAGATGTAAATGGTCCTGTTCTGGTTATTTTATTTAAATATTTAATTCCATCCCAATAATATTAATAATCCAGAAAATCTGATGTACTGCCACCTGTCTGCAGTGGTAGGTGTCAGATTATCAGCATTTTGATGTTCAGTTATTACCGCTCAAGGACTTCATTTTTTTACTCCGTCCCCTGGAACCCCCGCCGCTTTAACATTATCAATAAATTTCTTTACTAAATGTAACCTTTTTGAACCTACATCCACTCTTGCATGCTTTATATGTTTCTCGAACACATCTAATTAGTGTAATATAACAGATTTTAGATAGTGTTTGGTTAACCTTTAGTGTTCCGCACGCACTCATTTCCATTAATTATTTATTCTTTCTCTTTACTAGACTGTGTTTTTTTTCTTATTTAAGTGCATGATTTGAAAAAAAAAATAATTACCATGTTTGGAAAGAACATTCCTAGCATTTCTTACTTGCGCACAGTGGAATCATGGGACTTTAACTCCTTAAGGTCGAGGCCTATTTTCACTTTTGCATTTTGGATTTTTCCTCCCTACTTTCCAATAATCATAACGTTTTTATTTTTCCGTTCACATAGCTATATGAGGGCTTTTTTATGGAACAAGATGCATTTTTGTTACCACCATTTAATTTACCATATCTCGTATTGGAAAACAGAACAAAATTTAAATAAAAAACAGACTTCCACCCAGGTTTTTTAAGTTTTGACATCACTGTGCACCAAAAATGACCTGACATCCTTATTCTGTGGCCTGATACGAATGCGGCGATTCCAAAATTGTAAAGGTTTTTTTTGCTTGCTACTTTTAAAAAAATAAAAACCTGAAAAAAATGTAAATTTTCTTTGCATTGCCATATAACTTTTTTATATTTCAGTCTACAGAGCTGTATGAGGGCTTGTTTTTTGCGTAACAAACTATATTTTTTGGCACCATTTTTGTGGTATGTATGTCTTTTTGATCACTGTCATTTAATTTTTGTGGGGGATAAGATGACAAAAAAAGGCAAATTGCGCGGTTTAATTTTTTTCCCATTACGGCGTTCACCGTACAGGATTTAAAAAAAAAAATTAAAAAATTAATAGTTCAGACATTTTCGGACGCGGCGATAACTAATATGTTTATTTTTAATTTTTTTATATATATATTTATATATTTTTATATGTAAAAGTGGGAAAGAGGTTGATTTAAACTTTTAATATATTGGTGTCTCGTGCATAGCTCAGTATGTAGAAAGTAATGGCAGGCCTGGAGCACTTCAGCAGCATCAAGGCTGCCATGGCAACCGATGTGGGGGCTTCGATCGGAAGAAAGAGGGAGCTGCATTCCAGTGTTGATCACGATCCCAGTGTACAGGAGACTTCATTTTTCTCAAAAAAAAAAAAAAAAAAAAGAAAACAGATTTTCACAAAACAGGTATCATTTCATTCTGCAGTATCAACCCTACCAGAAAGTATGCCTTCTTTAATAGAGTTGATCCTGCCGATGGGTGCCGTTTAAAGGGAGTCTGTCACCCCATTTTCACCTATATAACTAACAGCACTGCCCCACAGAAGATTGCAGACACATCCCAGACATGCTTGTGTGCACTGTGTGTCTGTATTCCATGTCCAGAAAAAGCACTTTTATTCTGCAGGAAAACAGCTCCCAAGTGCCCGGCTGAAAGTGAAACTAAAAACAGCTTTCTCTCCCGACTTGATTTCTAACAGCTATGTCTTCTGATATATTGCATGTAATGCTGTGATTTTGGTATCATTTAAAGCTTCTATCTGCTACCAATCCCAGCCCTCCCCTCTTCAGTCTGGTTTGCTTTGAGCACTTGCAGCAGCACAGCTGGGCACTTGGGAGCTGTTTTCCTGCAGAATACAAGTGCTTTTCCTGGACATGGAATACAGACACAAAGTGCACACAGGTATGTCTAGGATGTGTATACAATCTTCTGTGGGGCAGTGCTCTTAGTTATATAGGTGAAAATTAAATAGGTGACAGACTCCCTTTAAGGACTTGTCGTTTCTTGACAGTTAGTAAATAGTTTTACAAAAATAACAATTCTGGAGCATTTTCTTAAAACTCTGTGCTGGGCTGTCCCTCTGTTCTTCCTCCTGGAAATGGATGAGTAGTTTGAAAACTGTACATTACTATTCAGCTTGTCAGTTGGGCCTGTCAGTGCCCAATCTGACACTGTCAGTACTGTTTGAACAGACTTTGTAGGGATGTACCCCTTTAACATGAAAATCATAACACTCAGTGGTCAGTTTGCTCAGGAATTTCCAGAAGTAATTACAGAGAAATGAGTTTTGCAGCTACCCAGCTACAGGTCTCGGGTCTCCCTGTGTATACATTTGGTTTGACGTGGATCATGTGTTCACTGCAGCCAATGACTGGCCACAGAGGTGATGTGTAACACATGCGTCATGTGACTAAGGCCCCATTCACACGACCGTATGAATGGGGCCGTATGTATTCCGCAAAATTGCGGAATACATGCAGCCCCATTTACCTCTATGGGAGCGCACAGCCGCGGCACCGCATAAAAAGATAGAACTTGTCCTATACTTGTCCGTACGCACGGACAAGTATAGGCATTTTCAATGGGGCCGCACGGCGTGTGTTCCGAGCGCTGTGGAACACACGCTGGGAGGTCCCCGTATATTTGCGGGTCCGCAATAATGCGGACCTGCAAATATACGGTCGTCTGAATGAGGCCTAAGTCATATGATGTCCGGGGGATACCTGCGGCGTTTGGGGGAGCGATGAAGCCAGAGCCAGCAGCAGAGATCAGATAAGTATGATTCCCACCACAGATCAGGCATGCTGGGGGTCTGCAGAAAAGGTCCCCAGGGGTGAACAACCCCTTTAAGAAAAATGCTTTAGAATGTATTTCATGTGGAATATTAGCACTTACCAAAATAATCATGTAAGGAGAGCAGAAGGTCCTTTTTAATGCAATAGGTTTACAGGCACATAAAAAGGTTTTATACAGTTACATTTCTTTAATCGAGCATACAGGGCACCTAAAAGATGTTGTCTTATAGAAAATTGCTGAATAATCATATAGGAAATATCTAATATATAAAGCTGAGTGTATGTGTGTGTGTGTGTATGTCCGCTAAAGGAATCCACACCGTTGCAGCTACAATCACGAAATTTGGCACACAGGTACATCAGGTGTCCGGGAAGGTTTTAGAATGGGTCACAACTCTCCAGGACGTACCGTTCCTGAGATATTACCAAAAAATTCATTAGCCAATAGAAGCCTGGTCACATGACCCTTATCAGCCAATAGAAGCTCACAAGCAGTTAGTCTCCACATACACCAGGTTTCCATAACAACCTACCCAGTTCACTGCTGTAGGTCTGCTTTAAAGGGGCAGAGTGCTGTGGATGACACTGTTAAAGGGGTTTTCCGGTTACCATAACTATAACTTATGCTTTAGACTAACTCATCTTCAATCATTACCTAATATTATGTAAATTTCACATATTTACCGTTATTACTACCAGTAGTAATAAAAGATGTTTTCTTCCACTGCTACCCACTGAGTTTCCTCCTAACTTACTATGGCATCGACCTGTAATTCAGGCCATCCTCAAAAGAAGGACTTAAAAGCCCCACCCCCAGGTCCCACTAAGTCACGCAACCGACTCAGTCAGGCCACGCCCCTTCCACTCCGCATCTGACCGGGATTGAAAAAATTAAGGTAAAAATCACCTTCTGTCAGCTGCAGGGGTGGGAGGGAGGGTGAATTTCTCCCTGCAGCTCATGCTCAGACTGCACAGTGCTGCTGTCTGAGAGTGAGCTGTTCAAAAGGACATCCCTGTGTCCATCCAGGCTCTGCGCCGGATGGTGGACAAGGAGTCTGAAAGCTAGACTGTCCAGCCTAAAACCGGACCTCTGGCCACCCTATCATCAGCCTGCCCCTAGGGTGGCCAGACGTCTGGTTTTAGGCAGGACAGTCCGGTTTTCTGGCTCCCTGTCCTCCGTCTCCGTCAACCTTTCAGTAGCTCACATTCATACAGCTTCTCCTCCGTGTCATCACAGAGCCAGGGGGCGTGGCCTCATGTTTAGTGGTGTGGCTTCATGGGGACCGGGGGCGCTGCTTCACGTTTGGGGGAATGTCCGGTGAGGTCCGGCTTTCTGGGCTTAAGACAGTGGCCACCCTAGCTGCTGTGGAGGTCACAGTTAAAGGGGAGGGCGCTGTGGATGTTTCTGTTAAGGGGAGAGCTGCTGTGGAGGTCACTGTTAAAGGGGCGTGCACTGTAGAGGTCCCTCTCGATATCTTTTAACGACACACACACAAACATTAAATGAAATAGATTAAATATACCCGGGCGAAGCCGGGTCCTTCAGCTAGTTTCACATAAAAATGGGAGGCATATCACATAAATATCTAAAAAAAACAGGGCCAGCATTAGGGGCTGTCAAACCAGGAAATTGCCCAGGGCCTCCATTTTCTATAGATCTCCCAAATGTGGGTACCCCCAGCAATATACATTATAAACTAAATAAAAAATATATCCCTCTTTACTGTCAACTCAAGTACTCAGCATAGAGAGAAATGTCTGACTGTATGATTAATGTAGGGGAGGAAGAACTTCCTGTCACAACACTCAAGGCTGGAGTGGTAAATTCCTCATTCACCAGCCTAACATCCTTCTGGGGAGGTTATCATGAACCCTTTACCAACCTACATTAAAATAAATTCTATAATCACCCAGCATTATGGTGGAATTATTTGGGTGAGTATTTATGGGAGTATTATTTTGATTATATTATATTACTAGCAGAAGGATCCGGCTTCGCATGGGTATATTTAATCTATTTCAGTATCCCCCATAACAGTGACATCTACAGTACCCCACCCCCTTATCAGTGACCTCCACAGCCCCCACCCCTTAATACTGACCCCCCCACAGTGCCCTGCCTCCTTAAAATGGGACCTCCACAGCAGCCCACCCCCTTAACTTTGACCTTCACAGAAGTCTGCCCCTTTAACAGTGAGTTCCACAGCACCCCACCCCCTTGAGAGTGATCACCATAGGGGCCCACCCCCTTAACAGTGACCTTTACAGCACCCGCCCTGACCATAGGTTACAGTCCCCTGAGCTGTGATCTCCACTATTCCCGGCCCCCTTAACAGAGACCTTCACAGTGACTGCCCCTTTAACAGTGACTGCCTCAGTACCCCACTCCCTTAACAGTGACCTCCAATGTACCCCACTCTCTTAACAGTGACCTCACAGTACCCCGCTGCCTTAACAGTGACATCAGAGTACTCATCTGCCCCTTTAATAGTGGACTCCACAGTCCCCTGCTCCCTTAACAGTGACCTCCACAGTGCCAACCCCTTTAACAGTGACCTCCACAGCGGTCAGCCCTTTATTTGTGACCTCCACAGTATCCCGTCACGATAACAGTGATTTCCACAATAACCCACCCCCTTAACAGTGACCTCCATAGAGCTCCATTTCCTTTAAATGTGATCTCCACAACACCCCTCCCCTTAACAGTGACCTCTACAGAAATCCCGCCCCTTAACACTGATCTCCATAGTGGACCGTCCCCTTAACTGTGTGTATGTCAGTGAGGCGCACACTGAAGGACCTGTGAGCTTTTATTGGCTAATAAGGCACATATGACCATGTGTTTGTGATTTATGATATGAGTGAAGGACCTGTGAGCTTCTATTGGTTAATAAGAGTCATGTCGCATTGTGTATGTCAGGATATGATTGAAGAAGTTGCAAGCTTCTAATGGTTAATAAGGGTCATGTGACCATGTGTGTGTCAGTTGGGATATGAGTGAAAGCACTGTGAGATTCTATTGGCTAATATGGGTGATGTGATGGAGCCATATTTGCACTTTTTGGGATTATCTCAAGAACGGTATGTCCTAAAGAGCTGATGCAATGGCCCAGACTGGTATGTGTGCAGGTGTCGGAGGTATTTCAGTATTTATAGGTTCCCTAGTCTTTTCCAGTCTAAAGGTAAAGGCCTGCATTCTGAAACTCTCCCTCATTCCTTAGCTTTCCCTGTATGTGAGCTCAAAACAATTCCATCTGGTGTCTAAAGTTGGTATTGCACATTCCTATTATATATTATTGTCTGCATTGCCTTATATTGCTGTATTCTCATTGGTTCCTTTTCCTGCCATGTATGTGATGGAGTGTGCTTGACCATGTGACCCCTCTGCTATCTGTCAGCTGCCAATGACAGACCAGAGGATGTAGCTAGTTCCGCCCTCCTTTTCTCTAGGGAGTGGGCTGGAATATTCCAGTTAGTACTGGTTCTGTCACAGACCAGAGAACAGTGTACATCTCTCATGTGTACCTCAGCCAGTCATTCAGGCCTGAGGTCTAGTTGTCCAGCCTTTATCATCACCAGCATAGTTAAACCAGACTGTATCCAGACAGCTGCAAGAATCACCATGTGTTCTTTCAAGTATTCAGTAGGACTACCTATATCCAGTTCCAGAGCCTACTGTCTGATCCCTGAGGAGTTGAGGGTTACCCACTCAGGATCACTTCTGCCCCGGCTTGCACGTTGGAAGGTTCATGTGTCTTCCACCTGGTCGCCAGAGTGCGAGGGCAGTGTCATTCTCTAAGTATTTCAAGTGCTCAAAGTTCTTTAGTCCCCCGTGCTTTACTCAGCTGAAAGGACGAACCTATTGGATCAGGTCTGTACTTACTACTACTACTCCTATCGTCTCAAGTCAGTCTACAGTCAAGCTCTTAAAGCTACAGCGCATTGTCAAGCCACTCCACTCTACCACTGTATCCATACCATCTAAACCTGGTTGTGTATCAGAGAGACTGTAACCTGTATAACATCTTGGTTCCTGCATTAAAGCAAACGTTATCCTTGACCCCTGGCGTTGGTTTAATTATTGGTGCTTTGTGAGAGGAGGGTAACGGGAGCATTCTTGCAGCCGGGCAACCCTGGGAACAAGGCCGCCATAATAACCCTCGTGCCCGTGATATTCCCTGTGACAACCTTAAAGGTCCCCTGTCCCAGAATAATCCCCGTGTTCTGCACTGAGACCTTTATGAAAACCTTCCAAGACCTATGTGGATGCCTATAGAAGACAGACATTGATTTTTATAATATAGATATGGTGCTGTTTATGGACATTAAACCATAGCATTGTTTTAGCTCTATATACAAGTATTATTTAGCATTTTTAGCAGTATTGTGGTAGCAAGTACTTTATATATGCACATATATTTTATACAGTATATAGAGCCTTTGGAATTATTAAAAAAGAAACATTAGAAAATGATAGATGAGGAGTTCTATGTTGCCTTTTGTAGGACCAGCGCTACCAATTCATTTAACTCTTGACTTACTCTGCGCAGTGTGTCAGTACTGAACTAGTTATAGCTTGCCTCTGGGTTTTACATAAATAAATTATTATTAAAAATTGGCCAGTTGCCTGTACGTGTCTTCTGTAGCAGTTAGAGTATGCTTCTGTGGGGCTGTAAAATGAAAATGAGCAGATCTGTCTCTTCTAGTGACAGCAGGGCCTGATTTTGACAGATTATGTTAGACTTCGTTCCTTATTTTTCTTTGTAAGGTTCAATGATTGCTTACTTTCTCTCTCAATCTATGTTCTGTCTCTCTGCCCCTTGGCTAACCTAGAAAAATCTTGGGTAGTATGAAGTTGGGTCCCTCATAGTATGCCATGGCAGAACTAGGAGAGACATCTTTAAGGAATGTCATAGTCCATGTGTAAGATTTTGCTTCTGGCAATATACTATGCTATGGATACTGGAGGGGTGCAGCCCTGAAGACCCTATTAGCTATAATTGTCCATTCCATTACCATTTACCAAAAATAATAGCTTGAAGGCAATTTATAACTAGGTTCATGTTTATATGCATTCATTTTATTTGCTCAAAAATTGATGAAGGAGCCCATATAAGCCATGATTCTGTTAGTCAATGGATTTAGGCCCAATAGACTGGAAATCATTAAACAAATCCATAAAATCAACCTTCAACTGTTGAAACTATCATCTTGCGGTAGGGCTCCAACAGGGCATATGGACAGGTGCTTTCCTAATGGGACGACCCATTTGAAGGATCGCTAATTTTTATGTTGAGACACCCCTTCTCACTTTTTCCACTGTGCTGCTGTAAAGCCCCACTGGAATGAACTGAGAAGACTTCTGAGCTTACACTCAGGAGGTCCTATCCATTAAATGTGTGGCTGAGCAACAACATAAAATTTAGCAATCCAGACGTTGTACTATAATGATTTATAAATATCATAGACTCATATTTTATTCACAATAGATCATAGAACAAATATCAGATGTTGAAAGTGAGACATTTTACTATTTCATGAAAAAAATTTACTAGTTTAGAACTTGATGGCAGCAACGCATCTCAAAAAGTTGGCACAGGGGCAACAAAAGGCTGGAAAAGTAAATGGTACTAAAAAACAGCTGGAGGAGCAATTTGCAACTAAGAGCATGTTAGAGAGTCTCTCAGAAGTTAAGATGGGCAGAGGTTACCCAATTTTTGTGTCTAAAAATTATGAAAAATATTCTTCAATGTAAAACTGCAAAGAATATCCCACCATCTACAGGACCTTATATCGTCAAAAGATTCAGAGAATCTGGAGAAATCAATGTGTGCAAGGGATAAAGGGGTTTTCCAAAAGTATCTCGTTTTTGGACCCGGGACCCCCACCGATCAGATGTTTGAGAAGGCAATAGCACTCCTGTGAGTGCTGAGGCCTTCTCTTAGCTTTTCCTAGGTCAGTGACGAAACGTTCATCTGTCACATGGCCTAGGAGCAGCTCAGCTCCATTCAAGTGAATGGGCGTGATCTGCAAACTCAAGGAGGGAGAGAGACCTTCCAGCTTGTTATCAGCACAAAGATCAAAAGCCTGTATTTCTGGTGGTATGGTGTTGCATTATTGCGTGGGCTGCTTACATAACTGGAAAAGAATTATCAATGCTGAACATTATATAGAGGTTTTAGAACAATATATGGTCCCATCCAGGCAACATCTTTTTCAGGGAAAGCCTTGCATATTTCAGCTAAACCACATACTGCATCCATAACAACAGCATGGCCTCGCAGAAGAAGAGTCCCGGTGCTGAACTGGCCTGCAGTCTAGACCTTTCACCAATAATAAACATTTGATGCATCATGAGCTGAAAAATCCAGCAAGGAAGACCTAAGACTGTCTAGCAGCTAGACTCCTACATCACACAAGAAAGGGACAACCTTCCTCTCCCAAAACTCCAGCAATTGATCCGCTCACTTCCCAGACGTTTACAGACTGTTGTTAAAAGAAGAGGGGATGCTACACAATGGTAGACAAGGCCCTGTCCCAACTTCTTTGAGATATTTTGCCACCATCAAGTTCTAAATGAGTTAATTATTTTATGAAATGGTAAAATGTCTCACTTTCAACATCTGATATGTGTCTATGTGTCTATGATCTATTTATTTAACATATGGGATAAGATTTGTTTATCATTGCATGCTGTTTTTATTTACATTTATTTACATTTTACACAGCGTCCCAACATTTTTGGGAATTGGGGTTGTAGATAGATAGATAGATAGATAGATAGTCTGATCATCCAGATTGTATGTTAATCCAGAGATTTTTACCGGATTTCCCCATGAAATGCATTATACACAGATTAAGTGCTTCATTTTTAAGTAATCTAGACGTTTAGAACAGTCAGTTGGCTGAATTCCTATAGGAATCACTCAATTTCCAAAAAAGGTTGTTTCCAATAAATCTGTAACACTTTGGAAAATGACATAGATGGAGTTAATTTACATCATGGGTAATATCAGTTGCTTGCAGCATTTAAAATGGTGAAATAATGCCAGCTATATCTCCAGTGCTCTCTCAGCAGTGTAAAATACCTTCTAGTTTATCATGTTAATAAATGATCTCTCAGAACATTTGATTTTATAATTTTATATTATTGTATATGAGGCAAGAATAATTATTACTAGAGATGAGCAAATCTATTCGCCGCTTCGTAGATTCGTATCGAATCTTGGGATTTTTCAGCTGCGAAGCGAATCCAAATTAGGTGATTCTCTTCGCTTTTGTACGCATTCGCTACGTAGTGTGTTCTATAAATTATATGCTATTCTACGTATAATTTAGTTACTCTATACGCTGTCGCGTACGAATTCAATTCAGCGATGCAGACTTTTTCCCTGGTAGTTATTCTATACGCTGTTGCGTACGAATTCAATTCAGCGATGGAGACTCCTCCCTGGTAGTTCCGCCCCTTTCTCCAGCGCGGGAGGATGATGAGGCAACTCAGGAAATTAAGTTGCGCATTCGTGCGCCTCATCCCTTTTCCCCCCTTTTTCAGGTTATTTGGGGAGCCCCTTGAAAGAGGGTTTTTTAAGGAACCTTTGCTGCTTTTTTTTACCCATTTGGATTACAATTTTACCTATGTGGATTACAAATTGCGACTGAGTTTGGGACTCTGCTCCAGTTCTATGACAAGCGTCAGAAGAAAAGAGACTTAAACGTGTCCGTGAGCATACTAGGTAGGTGATATTTAAAATTTTTATATTATGCCTATAATAATGTATTTGCACTTTACCATATATATGTCTCGAATATTCGCTCTGCCTCTGAGCAGTGCACGCCGCGGCCTCTCCTCGTACGTGCCTGCGTATTACGTAATCGCTTAGACAATAGTACGCTGAGATTCGTAAGCTATTTGTACGCTCATGCGTACGTCTTCTAAGAAGTTGCGTACATTTTGTAAATGAACGTTCGTTATTAGTGAGCGAATGTTTGCTAATAGCACATAATAACGTATATTTTGTATGCAAATACAACGAATCTATTCGTCGAAAATACGAACTTTAGGAAAAGTTCGGCGAATGTTCGCCGAATAATTTTTTGAATGATTCACTCATATCTAATTATTACCATGCAGTACAGAAAATAAATCTACCATACCTATAGGCATCACTGGGGTAAAGGTGCCTGCTGGAGGAACATTTACTTATGAAAACACTAAAAAGTGCACATTTATACGTACAGGATATGTATTATTATGATAATTAGGTGATCACAGTGATGTGCCAGTGACAGGAGGGCTCCCCGGGAGCAGAGAGAGGAAGCTGCAGGGGTGATGAATGTAAGGAGCTCAGCAATGCTCTGCTTTTTTTTCAGACAGATATTCCAAAGCCATATATGACTTAAAGGGGTTTCCCTACAAGAACAATTATCACCTATCTACAGGGTAGGTCATAAATGTATGAATGCTAGGGGTCTGTCCATTGGGACCTCCCGCATTAGCATTATTGCTGATCTCAGACATTTCTTCCAGATGTCTCCTGTGTAAAACAGCAGAAAACTGCCAGCTATGGTGCCTGCGCTGGATCAGACGCCACCTTTAAAAACCCCATCGCCGATATAGTCATACGTTGGTAGGGAAGTGATTAAGATGAGGTTAGTGCATACAGTTGAAAGAAGCATATGCTATTATAGAAAAAAATAATGTAGATAGTTTTGCGTATACTTGTTTTAGCTTTTGCATTATTTATTGGTTATTTACCATCTTGGTTTCTTCTTTTCTTTGATAGGGTTCTTTTAATGCAAATTAAATTTCTGATTTTATCTCTGGCTTGTCAGAGACGGAGGGTGCTGAGTTTCAACCCACTGCACTAGAAATGAGTGAATTTCTTGAAATTTGTTTCAGGTCAGATGCTAACAAATCAGTCGGCGGGTTCGAATTGAAAGTACTCAGATTGTCCTGAAATGTTATGTATGACAGTGTAATGTTCTCCAAGAACTTTCATCCTCTTTAATGCCAAGACAGCATTAGTAATGTCAAAGGGACAGTGATATATATGGCTTAGGGCAGGGGTGCACCTAGCCTTTCTGCTGCCTGAGACGAAAACTGAAATGGCACCATCCCCCCAAATCCAATTTCTTAACCTAACCCCTTTGCCACAATGAAAGTGCTCATTGCCCATGGCCCTTCCGCTGCTCCCCTCTTGCCCCTACCTGAGGCTGTCTGAGGCGATTGCCTCACCTGGCCTCATTGTTGGTGCACCCCTGGCTATGGGTAATCAAATTGTAGCTGGTGGTAACAAATAGCCCATTTAAAAATAGACTGCACTGTCAAATTTTATTTTTAAATTAAAACATCCATACGGTGGCAGGCATTTTGAGAGATTCATCCTAATCAAATCAAAAAATATTCAGATTTGTCTGGAATCTGAATTTTTTAGAAATTTGAGACAGATTTGATCCTTATAGAGTTGATTCATCTATCTCTACACTGCATCCATTTTTCTCTAAGTCCTATCCAAGGACTGGAAGTGATAGGTCAGGTGGCTGCAGACTGAAAACAATTTTATCTTTGAATGGTCCTTCATACCTTAAAGGGGTTTTTCTAGATTTTTTAATTGAAATAGCGCTTTTTAATTGAAATAGCGCTATACAATGTACTACAGCTGCTAGCAATGTACTGTGCTAGGTGAGCTGAGAGAAGGTTGCGGCGATGATTGGGAGAGGGGGACCCAAGTGTCGGACCCCCACTGATCAGATACTGATGACTAGTGTTAGTCATCAGTGTTAGTGACTTTGATCCGAATTTCAGTAAAAATTTGATTAGCCGCGAAGCCGAATTTCCTCACACTTCGTGGTAACTAGTGTTGAGCGAGCACCTCTGTGCTCGTATGCTCGGGTGCTCTGGCCGAGCACTAGGGGTTGCTCAAGTGCTCGGCCGAGCACCCGAGCATAATGTTAGTCAATGGGACTAAACCAGGCACCCCCCGCTTGGAAGAGGGGAGGGTGTCTGGTTATTAGAAAAAGGTCAGAATTGCGACTTCTCCTTTACTCCTTTCACTCGTAAAAGTATGCTAATTAACTGAATTTGTACGCATTAGCCCACAATGCATACGCATTAGCGCACAATGTGTACGCATTAGCATACAAATGCGTACAAATTCATACGCATTAGCGTACAAATCAACATTACAGTGCGGGGAAGAGACTCGAGCATTGCGCTCGAGTACACTCGGTGTTCGGCCAAACACCGAGCGGACCTGAGCGTAGGCATGCTCGGCCGAACAGCGAGTTCGGCCGAGCATGCTCGCTCAACACTAGTGGTAACCAATCAATTTTCCCTGAAATAGCGGTAAAAAAAAAAAAAACTTACTTAGCTCATCCATTTGCGTGCAAAGAGGTTGTCGTGACCATCTTGATTGAAGATACCACGCAATGCGTGGTGACATATGATGGCACAACGCTCTCCAGTGTAATGATATCATCACGTCACCATGCGACATTTCGCATGGTGTCTTCAATCAAGATGTGGCTGTGATGGCCTCTATGCGATTAAATGGATAAGGTATTTATTTCTTTTTACCCTGATTAACCCCTGAAAGGCCTAAATGGTAGCCACAGATGCAGCAATCAGCAATGAATGTGGTATCTGAGGGTTTCAATGATGGGGGGTGGCGCAATCGCCTTTCCCTGTCATTGCCCCAGCTACATACAAAGAAATGTGCTTTGCGACAAAGTAATTCGTCACAAAGCAAATTTCTTTGTGAAATTGAACGAAGCAGCAAAATAAAATTTTCAATAATTTAGTTCATCTCTACTAATGATTTATCCAGAGGATAGGT
Source organism: Rhinella marina (assembly GCA_900303285.1). Lineage (NCBI taxonomy): Eukaryota > Metazoa > Chordata > Amphibia > Anura > Bufonidae > Rhinella > Rhinella marina. The sequence goes on along the minus strand of ONZH01020052.1, from coordinate 34,303 downwards.
CATCAGTTTAAAAATCTCGGAAAACCCCTTTAAACATGGCATTTCCAACGGGATTCTAAACCCTTTAACTGTATGGCTATATCAATCACTGATTTGAAGCTCTTCAACAAAAAAAGCGACTTCTATAAAGATAAAAAATTGATATCAGCACAGAAATTTGGATCTCTGTCAATTATTAATAAACAAAATTATGTTCAAGGAGAACATATAATTTTAGTGTTTAGTGTTTTAGTTTAACCCCTTAGTGACCGGTCTATTTTGGGTCTAAGGGTGGGTTGACATCATGTTTTATGCCTCCGTTTGGCGTATACGTTACAAAAAAAGATATAAAAATGAAGCACACCATGTTCTTGTATCCTTTTTTATTTTTATTTTTTTTACAATGGAACTCTATGGTGAATGGATGCCACTGTATGGCATCAGTCTGAGGCATCCATTTAACGTGCACATTTTTTTGCATACGTTAAAAGGATGGGAAAAATGTGATGTCAACCCACCCTTAGTCACCAAGTATTTTTTCCTTTTTTCATTGTCGCATAGGTGCGGGCCCGTTCACTTCTATGGCCAGAATAGGTGTGGGCCCGTTCACTTCCATGGCCGGAATAGGTGCAGGCCCTTTCACTTCTATGGCCGGCTCACGATCTTGCCGAATAGGTGCGGACCCGTTCACTTCTATGGCCGGCTCGAGATCTTGCCGAGCCACGGCTTCGTAAGAAACTATAGAACATGTCCTATTCTTGTCCGCAACAGCGGACAAGAATAGGCATTTTGAACGGGGCACCCGGCCGTGTGTTCAGCAAATTGCAGAACACACGCCAGGCGGCATCCGTGGTATTGGGGATCCACAATACTACGGCAGTCTGAATGTGGCCTAATACTGCCAGTGAGTTTTTACGTTATACGGTTATGGTACAGTATAATTTGATTACAATGCTACCAAATACATAATATTTTTTCCATTTTACTACTTTTGCACAAAAAAAAACATTAAAAAATGTTTTTGCATCGTTGCATCCCAATACCAATAATGTTTTTAATTTTCTTTCTAGGGAGCTGTGTGAGGGTTTGATTTTTACAGGACCACTTGTACTTTTCATTGGTATACTAACAATTTTTGATAATTTACATAAAACATTGCATTGCTTATGCAATGCAATGTATTTTTTTGTCAGTGCTATATTGACATCCACCAGAGATGTACAGCCTGTTACAAATACTCTAAAAGCAGGCCTGGGCCTTCATTAGACCTGGGCCTTCATTAGGCCTAGGGTGCTATTCCAAGACATTAGTATCACACAATCTCACATGAGGCCTGCTTTTCATCAGCAGGGACAGGGAAGATGGTTAAAATTGATGGGAAGATGGATGGAGCCAAATATAGGACCATTCTGGATGAAAACCTGTTGGAGTCTGCAAAAGACCAAGACTAGGACGGAGATTTATCTTCCAACAAGACAATGATCCCAAACATAAAGCAAAATCTACAATGGAATGGTTTAAAAATAAACGTATCCAGGTCTTAGAATGGCCAAGTCAAAGTCCAGACCTGAATCCAATTGAGAATATGTGGAAAGAGCTGAAAACTGCTGTTCACAAACGCTCTCCATCCAACCTCAAAGAGCTCGAGCTGTTTTGCAAGGAAGAATGGGCAAGAATTTCAGTCTCTAGATGTGCAAAACTGATAGAGACATACCCCAAGCGACTTGCAGCTGTAATCGTAGCGAAAGGTGGCGCAACAAAGTATTAATGCAAGGGGGCCGAATAATTTTGCACGCCCCACTTTTCAGTTTTATTATTACAAAAAAAGTTTAAATGATCCAATAAATTTCGTTCCACTTCACAATTGTGACCCACTTGTTGTTGGTTCTTCACCAAAAATTTAAAATGTTATATCTTTTTGTTTGAAGCCTGAAATGTGGCAAAAGGTTGAAATGTTCCAGGGGGCCGAATACTTTCGCAAGGCACTGTATATGCCGAGGTTGCTATTAACCTTGTTAGCTAATGGGTTAAAAGGCTCGGATCGGTGCTTCTGCCGGTTTGGGCCGTTAGAGCATATGGGAGCCTACTTTCTTTTGCACGGGAGACCTGTGCAGCACTTAAACAGGGCCGCCAGTGAGAGTCACTAAGGGGTCACTAAGTGTCCTTTAAAAAGACAAAAAATTCTGTCTAGGAACCTTGCGGTAAATGATCAATTTTCTTACACTTTTCTTAAACCAATGGGCTTCCTTTGCAATGTGTAGACATGTTTTTTGCAGCCACTGGCACTCTGGTTAGTAAAGAGGTCCTGCATGGGTGACCCCCTCCTCGATTTACTTTTGAAAACACAGGTTCTCTATCAGACAGCCATTTAAAATAATTCAATGCAATACAAAGGTCTGTATTTGTATGAATTCTGTTGAACTCAAAGTCTACAGTAATAATTCCTACTAAATTAGCAGAAAGAAATCTTTGGGCAGAGTGCCGTGTTTCCAGCTCCCTAGGCTTTTCCCGGGCCCCGCTGTTAACTACTTAAGAACTACTTTGTTTTATATATGCTTCACTTATATCCATTACTTCAGTCAGATTCACACTTTGTAATGTTGAAAGCTTAGTCATGTTGCTTTTATAGTCAATTTGAGACCATTTCTCACACTCCTAGGGTAAAATTAATTTTTAAAAAGATAGAGAATCAGATGTATGAAAACCGAAGCATTGTCAGCTTTAATCTATGTCACTGTCGTAGTCCAGTAGAATGTAGAAACCATGGGACTCAAAGTATGCTCAATCAGTGAAGGCATCTTTTAGTCGTGGTTTCAGCAAAGTGACTAACAGTGTGTATGTTCCACTAGATATACATCTGGCCAACATTTCAGTCTATCCCATACCTTAGTCATGGCCTGGCATTTAGTGTAAAACAATGTAATGCAGCAGTGTGGCAGGCCATGACTAAGGTCTGGAATAGAACAAAACGTTAGATGTTTATCTAGAAAAATACACTGTTGGTCACTTGTTGCTGAAAACATGAATAAAAATCATCTGAGCATACTTTGAGTTTCATGGTTTCTACATTCTTACAGTGGTGCTACTTTACCACAAAGCACATACAGACTCTACTCGAAGTGCCGACCACTACATTCCCTTGACTGTCATAGTCCAGTCCCATTTCACTATCGCTATACTTGTTAGAGCAACAGAAATTGACAAATAACTGTATGTTTAAAGGGATTGTCCGAGTTATGAAAAAAAAATATAGCACTGTAAATCTGATGGGCAGTATTATATAACTTAAGTTAAGCAGATTTTAGGCAAAAAAAAAAAAAAAAAAAAAAAAAAAAATATATATATATATATATATATATATATATATATATTTCCTCATTTCTTTGGTTGTCTTCTGGCCTTTGTTTACATGCAATAACAACAATCTCTGCCCATCCCCCTGCTCTACAAAGGGAGTGAATACAAGTGTTGCCCTGAGTGACATGTCACATACACACAGGATCTTCCCCCTACCTGTTCTTGTGCAATACTCTACTCAGATCTTCTCTAGTCTGTCATCTCCTGTGTCCAGCATTTGCCTCCTCACTGCCTGCAGCTACTCAGTCTTCAGCCCTGAGCCTGTGCTGGCTGAAGGGGTTAAAATCTTATCTGAAAGCATCCAGGGAGAGAGCAGGAGCCGCCGGCAGTGCAGGAGGTGTGGCCAGAACTGTTTGTGCACGAAACACTAGCAGAGCAGGAAGAGAAGCTGACATCATAGGTATATGACCCTCAGTGAAATCTGAGAAAGGGGCCACTAAAGTTAAAGTGCATTGAAAAACATTACAATTGCCTAGTTAGAAACATACAAAAGACAAAAAAATAACTTGGACAACCCCTTTAACCTCTTCAACCCCGGGCCTGTTTTCACCTTCCTGCCCAGGCCATTTTTTGCTAATCTGACATGTGTCACTTCATGTGGTAATAACTTGGGAACACTTTTACTTATCCAGGCCATTCTGAGATTGTTTTCTTGTCACATATTGTGCTTCACGACAGTAGTAAATTTGTGGCAAAATATTTCATTTTTATTTATAAAAAAAATACCAAATTTAGCAAAATTTTTGAAAAATGTGCAAATTTCAATTTTTCTACTTTCAAAATACATAGTAATACCTTCAAAAATAGTTATTATTTTACATTCCCCATATGTCTACTTTATGTTGGCATCATTTTATAAATGTCATTTTACTTCTTTCAGACGTTAGAAGGCATACAGTACAAGTTTACAGTAGAAGCAATTTTTCAACAAAATTTCCAAAACCATTTTTTGAGCACCAATTCAGTTATAAAGTGATTTAGTGAGGCTTACCTAATAAAAAAAAAACCCTCAAATGATAAAAAACTGATGTTACAAACTTTGTTAACCCCACAAGAATTAAAGGAAAATGGAGGTGAAATTTCAAAATTTCACATTTTTGGTAGTTTATTCATGTTAATAATTTTTTTCTTGCAACACAGCAAGGGTTAACAGCAAACTAAACCTCAATATACATTACTCTGATTCTGCAGAAATACCCCATATGTGATAGTAAACGTCTCTATGGGTTTGTGGCAGTGGTCAGAAGGAAAGGAGCGCCATACGGATTTTGGAGGCAGATTTTGCTAGAATGGTTTTTAGGCACCATTTTGTAATTGAGAGACCCTGACGTATCCCTAGAGTGGAAACCCTCAAAAAGTGACCCCATTTTGGAAACTACACTCTTCAAAGAATATATTAAGGGGGGTACTGACCACTTTGACCCCCTAAGCATTTTACGGAATTTGGAAACACTTGGCTGTTTCATTTCTTCCAATAATTGGCTTTAGCCCCAAATTTTTCATTTTCACAAGGGGTAACAGAAGAAAAGCACCCAATAAGTTGTTCCCCATTTTCTCCTGAATATGGCAATACCCCATATGTGGTGGCGAACTGCTGTGGGGGCACATGGCAGGACTCAGAACAGAAGGAGCGCCATATGGATTTTGAAGAACAGATTTTGATGGATTGGTTTGCGGGAGCCATTGATTTTTATTTTTTTGAGTTATAGTCTTATGTGGGGGCTCATTTTTTGCGGGATGAGGTGACGTTTTCATTGGTATCATTTTGGGGTACATAAGACTGTTTGATTGCTTGGTATTACACTTTTTGTGAGTCAAGGTGAAAAAAATAGCTTTTTTGGCATAGTTTTTTTTAATTTTTTTTTACAGCATTCGTCTAATGGGGCAAATCATGTGATATTTTTATAGAGCAGTTTGTTACCCAATATGTCTACCATTTTTATTAAATTTTACACATTAGATTTATTTTTGAACAGAATAAAATCTTTTTTTGTGTTGCTATTTTCTGAGAGCCATATTTTTTTATTTTTTTAGGCGATTGTCTCAGGTGGAGTCTCATTTTTTGCGGGACAAGATGACGGTTTTATTGGTATCATTTTGGGTTAAATACGCCTTTTTTATCGCCTGCTATTACACTTTTTGTGAGGCAAGAGGGAAAAAAATGGCTGTTTTGGCATAGTTTTAAAAATTTTTTTTTACAGAATTCACCTGGGGGGCCATCTCATGTAATATTTTTTATAGAGCAGGTTGTTACGGACGCGGAGATACCCAATATGTATAACATTTTTATTTTTGGAAAGTTTTACACATTAGATTTATTTTTGAACAGAATAAAATCTTTTTTTGTGTTGCCATTTTCTGAGAGCCATATTTTTTGGGTTAAATACGCCTTTTTGATCACCTGCTATTACACTTTTTGTGAGGGAAGGTGACCAAAAAATGTTTTTTTGGCACTGGTTTTTTTGTTTGTTTTTTTTATGGACACGGTGATTTTTTATCTTTATTTTGGGAAAAGTGTGCTTTTTTTACTTGAAACTTTTATTTTTTGTAAAACTTTATTATTTTTTTTACTTTTTTTCACTTTTTTTCCACTTTATTTAACTTTTGGGGGTCTGATCCCCTTTACAATGCATTACAATACTGTTGTATTGTAATGCATTGGCTGTAAGTGTATTACTCAATGTAATACACTTACAGCCTGCTTCCTGTGCGATCCAGGGTGCTGGATCGCACAGGCACGCAGGGATAGCAGCCACGATGCCTAAGGAAGGGGAGTCCATCGGGTCCCGGCGCTGCTGTGACGGGGACCCGATGGACTCCCCTTCCTCCCGCCCGCATCACATGTGCCGCGGTCAGCGCTGACCGCGGCACATTGATGGTTAATACGCCCACATCTGTGTTTTCACCGATGTGGGCGTATGCAGCAAGGGTCCAGCTACTGGGCACAGCCGGTCCCCCGCAGCTGATCGGGTGGGCGCAGCTCCTGCACCCGCCCGATCAGTGCGCCGTACTAGTACTTCCCGCAGTCACTTCCCGCAACGCCGTACATGTACGGCGCTGGTCCGGAAGGGGTTAAGGTAAAATACTGAGATGAAGATTAGAGATGAGTGAATTGATGAATCAAATTTAACCAATTATGAATCAATTTAGTTATGAATTTTCCAAAAGTTTTGAATTTTAGCAAATCTTTTGGGATTAGTTTTGTTTCTTTAAATGAGAAGACAGAGAATGATGGCGAGACCTCAGGTGGTGGACTTACGAGCTATCCCATAATGTTTTGCAGGTGGCCCTTCCTCTAGTGCAGCCAATCATGAGAGAATATAGATGTGAGTCATTGATGGCTCAGTGGATGATTCAGAGCCACTCTAAAGTAGACAGACTTTTTGACTTCTGAATTTATTTCATATATATCATATATATATCATAACTATAAGGAAGACTAACCAGCACAGGCTTAAAGGCTATGTACGACTTTGGGGGCACTTTTTTATGATTGCATTTTACTTTTTTGGGGCTAAAAGTCATTTTTTCAATTGGTCTTCATTATAAAATATTCAGCCGTTCTGTCCCAAAGAGTTAGCTGTTTGTAAAGTTGTGTGAATCCTACTTTCACTTTGTGCCGGTCATCTAATAACCCTTATCTCTAAATAATTACTAAAAGGTCATAAATACTTATTTAATCCACATTCTTTTCAGTAAAATAAGAATTGAACTATAATGAATGTTTAGGATGTCAAAGATCAGAGATCAGGAGCCATCAGCTGAGCTGCCTAGAGATCAGGAGCCATCAGCTGAGCTGCCTGAGTGAAAATAGAAAGCATGCTACTAAAAAATCTCAAAGCTGCACACAGTAAACAGCTCAACATTTTTAATAAAGACCAACTGAAAAAAATAATTTGTGCTCAAAATGGATACAATGAAATAATAACTAAAAAATTGCCCTAAAGATGTATATAGCCTTTAAGAAATAGCGGAAATGGACAGGTTCATGCACCTCATCTACCAGTAAGAATGTGGGTAGATGTGATTTTGAAAAGCCTAAAAAATATGACAGTGAAGTCTGTTTTTTTACACATGATGTTTGTTAAAGGGGTTTTGCAGCCATTACATAACAACAAGTGGGTCACAATTGTGAAGTGGAACAAAATTTATTGGATCATTTAAACTTTTTTTGTAATAATAAAACTGAAAAGTTGGGCGTTCAAAATTATACGGCCCATTTACTTTCAGTTCAGAAAACTCACTCCAGAAGTTCATTGACGATCTCTGAATGATCCAATGCTGTCCTAAATGACTGATGAAGATAAATAGAATCCACCTGTGTGTAATCAAGTCTCCGTATAAATGCACCTGCTCTGTTATAGTCTGAGGGTTCTGTTTAAAGCACAGAGAGCATCATGAAGACCAAGAAACAAACCAGGCAGGTCCGTGACACTGTTGTGGAGAAGTTTAAAGCCGGATTTGGATACCAAAAGATTTCCCAAGCTTTAACTCCTTCATGACATAGCCATTTTTCACCTTAAGGACCAGGCCAAATTTTGGAAATATGACATGTGTCACTTTATGTGGTAATAGCTTTGAAACACTTTTACTTATCCAAGCCGTTCTGAGATTGTTTTCTTGTGACACATTGTACTCCACGACAATGGTAAATTTGAGTCAATATAAATCGCCTTTATTTATACAAAAATCCTAAATTTACAGAAAATTTGGAAAAATTTGTAATTTTCAAACTTTGAATTTCTATGCTTTTAAGGCAGATAGTGATCCCTCACAAAATAGTTATTACTTTACATTTCCCATATGTCTACTTTATGTTACCATCATTTTGTAGATGTAATTTTATTTTTTGGGGACGTTAGAAGGCTTAGAATTTTAGAAGCAATTCTTAAAATTTTTAAGAAATTTTCCAAAACCATTTTTTTGAAGCAACAGTTCAGTTCTGAAGTCACTTTGTGGGGCTATCATAATAGAAACCACCATAAATGACCCCATTTCAGAAACTACACCCCTCAAGGTTTTCAAAACGAATTTTACTAACTTTGTTAACCCTTTATGTATTCCACAAGATTTAAAGGAAAATGGAGATGACATTTCAAAATTTCACTTTTTTTGGCAGATTTTCCATTTTAATCCTTTTTTTCCTGTAACACATCAAGGGTTAATAGCCAAACAAAACTCAAAAACTATTACCCTGATTCTGCGATTTACAGAAACACCCCACATGTGGTAGTAAACTGCTGTATGGGCACACAGCAGGGCGCAGAAGGAAAGGTGCGCCAGATGGTTTTTGGAGGGCAAATTTTGCTGGATTGGTTTTCAGACTCCATGTCCCATTTGAGGCCCCCTGATGCACCCCTACAGTAGAAACAACCAAACAGTGCCTGTATTTTGGAAACTAAGGGATAAGGTGACAGTGTTATTGATACTATTTTGGGGTACATATGATTTTTGATCGCTTTATATTACACTTTTTGTTAGGCAAGGTATCCAAAAATGCCTGTTCTGGCTCAGTTTTTTTTTTTTGTACAGTGTTCATCTGACAAGTTAGATCATGTGCTATTTTTATAGAGCAGGTTTTTACGGACGTGGCGATACCTAACATGTATAGTTTTCTTTATTTATTTAAGTTTTACACAATAATATCATTTTTGAAACAAAAAATCATGTTTTAGTCTGTCCCTTGTCTGAGAGCTGTAGTTTTTTTATTTTTTGGGCAACTGTCTCAGGTTGGGGCTCATTTTTTGCGGGAAGAGGTGACGGTTAGATTGGTACTATTGGTGCTCCCTCCCCCTGTTAACCCTTTCCATGCCGCGGTCCCTATGGACCGTGGCATGGAAGGGGTTAAACTGCTGACATCGGTGCCAGCACCGATGTCAGCAGTTTGAAGCAGAGTATCAGCAGACATGGTGACAGTTTAATGTAATGACGGGTATACTCGTCATGGAGCGCTAAATAGCAGTGCAGTGGATTGGTTTTCAGACTCCATGTCCCATTTGAGGCCCCCCTGATGCACCCCTACAGTAGAAACAACCAAACAGTGCCTGTATTTTGGAAACTAAGGGATAAGGTGACAGTGTTATTGATACTATTTTGGGGTACATATGATTTTTGATCGCTTTATATTACACTTTTTGTTAGGCAAGGTATCCAAAAACGCCTGTTCTGGCTCAGTTGTTTTTTTTTTTGTACAGTGTTCATCTGACAAGTTAGATCATGTGCTATTTTTATAGAGCAGGTTTTTACGGACGTGGCGATACCTAACATGTATAGTTTTCTTTATTTATTTAAGTTTTACACAATAATATCATTTTTGAAACAAAAAATCATGTTTTAGTCTGTCCCTTGTCTGAGAGCTGTAGTTTTTTTATTTTTTGGGCAACTGTCTCAGGTTGGGGCTCATTTTTTGCGGGAAGAGGTGACGGTTAGATTGGTACTATTTTGAGGGGCATACGCCTTTTTGATCGCTTGTGATTGTACTTTTTGTGATATAAAGTGACAAAAATGGCTTTTTTTACACTGTTTTTATTTTATTTATTTTACCGTGTTCACCTGAGGGGTCGGGACATGTGATATTTTTGTAGAGCAGGTTGTTACGAACGTGGCGATACCTAACATGATTGGGATATTTTTTTTCTTTTTTTACTAATTTCAAATTTAAGTATTGGGGGAAAAATAGGATTTTTTTAAACTTTTTTTTTTAACTTTTTTTTAACTTTTTTTTAATTTTTTTACACTTTTTTTTACACTTTTTTTTTAGACTCAGACCCAGTGGATCTGATTGTTCTATAATACACTACAGTACACTATATAGTGTACTGTAGTGTATTGTCACTCAGTCTAAGCCTTCTCAGGCTCCTGCCTTTAGCAGGAGCCTGAACAGGCTTGATTACACCATGGCAAGCAGACGCTTCTGAAAGCGTTCTGGTTGCCATGGTAACCATCGGGACGCTGCCAGAGCACAGCAGCGTCCCGATGGAAGGGGGAGGGAGCTTCCTCCCTCTCTTCAGCCCACACCATCGGCACTGCCAGCGCACTGCAGCGCCCGATGGGAGGGGGAGGGTGCTCCCTCCCCCTGTTAACCCTTTCCATGCCGCGGTCCCTACGGACCGTGGCATGGAAGGGGTTAAACTGCTGACATCGGTGCCAGCACCGATGTCAGCAGTTTGAAGCAGAGTATCAGCAGACATTGTGACAGTTTAATGTAATGACGGGTATACTCGTCATGGAGCGCTAAATAGCAGTGCTCCATGACGTGTATACTCGTCATATAGCGGGAAGGGGTTAAACATCCCAAGGAGCACTGCTCAAGCGATCATATTGAAATGGAAAGAGTATCAGACCACTGCAAATCTACCAAGACCCCGCCGTCCCTCTAAACTTTCATCTCAAACAAGGAGAAGACTGATCAGAGATGCAGCCAAGAGGCCCATGATCACTCTGGATGAACTGCAGAGATCTACAGCCGAGGTGGGAGAGTCTGTCCATAGGACAACAGTCAGTCGAACACTTCACAAATCTGGCCTTTATGGAAGAGTGGCAAGAAGAAAGCCATTTCTCAAAGATATCCATGAAAAGTCTTGTTTACAGTTTGCCACAAGCCACCTGGGAGACACACCAAACATGTGGAAGAAGGTGCTCTGGTCAGATGAAACCAAAATCAAACTTTTTGGAAACAATGCAAAACGATATGTTTGGCGTAAAAGCAACACAGCTCATCACCCTGAACACACCATCCGCACTGTCAAACATGGTGGTGGCAGCATCATGGATTGGGCCTGCTTTTCATCAGCAGGGACAGGGAAGATGGTTAAAATTGATGGGAAGATGGATGGAGCCAAATACAGGACCATTCTGGATGAAAACCTGTTGGAGTCTGCAAAAGACCTGAGACTAGGACTGAGATTTATCTTCCAAAAAGACAATAATCAAAATGATCAAAAACCAAACATAAATCAAAATCTACAATGGAATAGTTAAAAAATAAACGTATCCAGGTCTTATAATGGCCAAGTCAAAATCCAGACCTGAATTCAATTGAGAATATGTGGAAAGAGCTGAAAACTGCTGTTCACAAACGCTCTCCATCCAACCTCAAAGAGCTCGAGCTGCTTTGCAAGGAAGAATGGGCAAGAATTTCAGTCTCTAGATGTGCAAAACTGATAGAGACATACCCCAAGCGACTTGCAGCTGTAATCGTAGCAAAAGGTGGCGCAACAAAGTATTAATGCAAGGGGGCCGAATAATTTTGCACGCCTCACTTTTCAGTTTTATCATTCCAAAAAAAGTTTAACTGATCCAATAAATTTCGTTCCACTTCACAATTGTGACCCACTTGTTGTTGATTGTTCACCAAAAATTTAAAATGTTATATCTTTTTGTTTGAAGCCTGAAATGTGGCAAAAGGTTGAAAAGTTCGGGGGCCGAATACTTTCGCAAGGCACTGTAAGTAAATGCCAGAGATACTGCATCTAAAGCTTAAGTCTTTAAAACAAGTCCTGTTGGATTTCCTTCAGGATTGTATTTGAGAAACAACTACCAATGAAAATTTTGCCCCTCCACCTCACCACTAGTGGCTAAAATTAGATACGAAAAGACTTCTCTGCTGAGAATATGAATGGTGCTACCATTTGATACGTGAATCATGTCTCCATTGCAAAACTCAGATGATTGTCCTTGAACATTATTACTAGAGATGAGCGAACGTGCTCGAAACAAGCACTGTACCGCTCGGCTCCCCTGCGCTCGCATGGGCGCAGGCAGCCGCTTCCGTCTTCCTGAGATCCGTCCTCTGCTACGAGCACGTTCGCTCATCTCTAATTATTACATATCTGGAGCAGAGTGGCTCATGAAGTGTTATTTATGGCTGCCTTAGGCCATTGTTTACACAGTTATTTATGTAGATAGTAGATGCTAAAACTGATGAACAATAACATAAAATATAACAATATAAAGTTAAAAAAAAACATTTATACTTCCAGCTGGAGGCAAACATTGCTTACAATGGCGTATAGTAAATCCTACACCACTTTTTTGTCAGGATTGTGTCAGACTGCTAAAAATTTGTTTGTGAGCCAGAATTTTGTCAGTGCACAAAAAATCTGGCAGAATTCTGTCCAATCACCAACATTTTGTCCAAGTATTCAGAACAGTCGTATTTTTGGGACCCGTATTTATCTCTAAAACGGTGCCCGCAAAGAGTGTCCCCCTCCGCTCACTTCTATTGGAGTGCCAAAAACAGCCAAGCAGGATGCTTGGCTATTTTCCAAAGCCCAATACATGAATGGGAAGCCAGCGCTCAGCTATTTTCAATAGCCCTATAGAAAAGAATGGAAGGTGGCTGTGCATGCGCGGTCTGCTCTCCTTCTCTTTGCGGGCTCCATTTTAGAGATAGGTGCGGGTCCCAGCTCTGTGATATGCCTCCAATGTATGAGATGACACCCCTTTAATGGCCCTGATTTATTAGTTGTCCATTATTGTCAGAGCTTGGGCCCACCGGAGGATCCTCTGGTACTCTGGTGGGCTAGTCCTACCCTGTCGGAAGGCATCCGACACCCGGGACCCCCACCAATCAGCTGTTCGAGAATGCCACAACCCCTTTCAGATAACCCATGCGAGGCGTAAAAAGGTTAGAAAAGTGTCTAAAACACTTGATTTGATGCAAAGTAGGTACAGAAGTTTTTTTGGTGCAAATTTCCCCAAAAATACTGGTGCAATTTCAAAAGTAAACCTGCCCCAATTGTGTTTGTTGGTAGGACATAGACCCATGAAAAACTGCATCTATCACCTTTGCTCTCAACCAGGCAATTATTGGGAATGTTCATTTTATTACCGATGATTGCCTTGACATCGACCCATGAAAAGGCCATTTAAAGTGCTAAGCAGCGCCCTCTGCGGCTATGTTCATCATGAATGATTAGTACTTCACAGTCAAAGGCACAGTCTGAAAAAAAGCTGTTCAAGTGACCGATACATTTACAATAACTCTGCTGTCAGCACACCATTCTGCTGGCATGTAACAAAAACTGAGAGCTCTTTGTGGCCTCTTGTTAAATGTCACCCCAATACACAAAGATTTTGGTTATGTTTCTTGGCTTTTAGTTGATCAACTCAGAAACCAGCAAGAACGGATCAAACAAGAAGCCTCATATTTGCAATTCTGCAAACAACTTATCTTAAACATGAGCAGATGCTGATTGTCTTCAGAAGATGTTACAGAAGTAGTAGGGGGAGAGGAAATCCGTGTTTAAATGGTAAAAATGGTTGAACATCTAATCATCTCAGTAATTCAGTCATATCATAGAATATCAGTTCATTGCTGAGCTGCAGTCACAGTTTATATAAGAAGTAGAAGAGATAAATAAAATAAATTGAATATATTGAATATATTATATTTTAATTTAGTTTTTTTTACTTTTTTAACACAATAGAATAGGATATTTGAATATTGCAATAGAGTAGGAAATTTTGGAAATGCGTGTAATGTATTCAGAGGACAATGTGAACATTGTTCAAGCCATGAATTCTGTGCAAGTGTAAATAGTGCAACACTTGAAAATTGGTGGTACAGTCTACTAAACTTGTACCAGATACCTAGATTATCCACTGATTTGTAGCCATATTCAGGGCTAGATTCATGTTGGTGGACTGATAGTACAACAACATGCCTCAATTACATGAAGCCCTTAATGTAATATTATGTTAGGGTGCGGGAATGAGTTAAAGGAGTGGTGCCACAAAAATATTCTATGTTTTTCAAATCAGCACGTGGATCTGAATACGTTTGTAATTGGATGCACGTGTAATAAAAAATGTATTTTAACGACTGACCTATTCAATGCTGTTTGTTCTTTTCCTTATTTCTCTGACCAGTTTACTGAGGTGGTCGCACATGCTGAGTTTAAATCTTCAGCTGTCTCCATCCATATCTTCTGTTAAAAGCTGTGGCAGTTACAGGAAAAATGCTACAGCAAAAAGGACATACCCCTGAGCTGTCAGCCTTTAATAAATATTGCAGAACAATTGAAGCAATGAATGGGGAGATCTCTGGTTCCATGTGATTTACAGGGAAAGTTCTAGCTTTATTAAAAAGAAATTGTAAAATACTATGTGATGTCTGATTTCTATTTTGTACGTAAATCATGGCATAACCCCTTTAAGTGGGAAGCCTTTCACCATGTATAGGAGAGAAATAAGAGCGATCTGGGTATGAAAGGTCACAGGCTGCCTACCAACAAACATAGCTATGACATCCTTGGTTTCAGAATTAAAATTTGAGGAGCAATTAACATTTTTGTCTTGTAGTCAGTGCACTTCGAGGAGGGTTGTAATAGGCTGTGGGTCCTTCCTAGAATGGGATCTAATACCTGAGTGGTCATTCCAACCCTGGACATGCATCTCTAATAGCTTTGGTTTATGTCTTCTTGTATCTCATGCCTTTTACAGTGCTACAAGATATCAATGACCTATACACTCAAGCCATGGTCTCCAAATGCCTGAATTGGCTTTCCAACCTTCTACATGTATCTGTAAAAATGATGCCTATGTCATCATACATAGTCGAGTCACATTATTATGACCACCAGCTAATGTCCAACGTAACCACTGTTTGCAGCACGGACAGCAGCTAGATGGTCTGGGAGTGACTTCCTAAGGTCCTGGTAGGTTGTAAATGGTATCTGGAGCAATGCTGGCTGCAGTGCATCCCACAGCCGCTAGAGGGTGCATGGGGGAGGCTCTATAGAGTGAACATAACTATTGAAGTGGTCAGTGTAGTACTTGGAAGTCTTGGTCATGCTCGTCCAACCAATGTTGGACATTTCTAGCTGTGTGATATGTCTCCCCGTATTGCTGGAAGATCTCATCCGCCATAGTGAAGACAATCGGCATAACCAATCAGTGCCAAAATGGCACATAGCACCATTTTAGTGCACATGTCAGCAAGAAAAAAGCACTAGGAAGGAAGAAGAAGGGTTCTCACATGACCCTGAGAGGAAGTGGGGAGGGGGATTGCCCTGATTGCTTCCCAGGCTGACAGACAGACTGGATGAGCCAATCAGTGCTGCTGCAACCATGGCTATGCCCTAGCAGAATGAGTGCAATGCCATTCTGTGCTGGGTTGTGAAAGAGGGTGGTTGTGTGACAGTGTCTGCCAGGGGAACAATATTAGAGAGTCAGGGAGAATGAAAATCAATCAGGGACAGTCAGAAATCAATAAAACTTGTTCACAGGGAAAGTGAAGGGAAAGTCTAGAATTGCAAAGAAGAATTGTGTGTGTTCTGTACAATAGAGAGAAGCAGGGCAGCTGTCAGACAGGGAGAGAAAAGACAGTACCTGTGGCTGTGCCTGCTATCAGAAGGGCAGGTGCACCTCAAAAGCAGCTACCTTTCAAGCAAATACTTTCATTTTGTTTCCCAATTTTCACAGAAATCCTTTTTTTTTCAGGGTTCAAAATAGAATTAGGACCTATTCACACGACCGTGTGAATGGGTCCTCATCTATTCCGCAATATTGCGAAATAGATGCGGCCCCATTCACCTCTATGAGAGCGGGTAGCCGCCGCACGGAGCCAGCTCCATACCGTAGCTACCCATAAAAAAATAAAACATGTCCGCATAAAAAAATAAAACATGTCCTATACTTGTCCGCATGAGCGGACAAGTATAGGAATTTTCAATGGGGCGCCCCACCGTGTGTTCCAGGTGGCACCCGTATTATTGCAGGTCCGCAAATTGTGCTAAAGTAAAAAGTGATTTATTTCACCAGGACCTCCTGGTGAAATAAATCACTTTTTGCTTTAGCACAATTTTTGGTAGTGGTGCGGATTTCTTTTATTGTTTAAAGAAGGATTTGACCACATCCGGAGCTGCTGGCACACCATTACTTTTTTTCACATTGCGGTGCTGCTTTCATTTGTGTTTATATATATATATATATATATATATATATATATATATATATATATATAATTACTGCAGAAATACCCACGCTGTGGCAGCAATCTACTTGTGTGTTCAGTTGAAATTGAGTGTCACGCCTCATTCCACCATTCTCCATTTACATATTTTCCACAATGTCGCAATTTAATTTTTTTTTTTGGGGGGGTACTTTCAATTTAATTAAGCAGCATATATACGTGATTACTGCAGCAATATCTATAGTGTTCATTTATCTATTTTCAGTTTCCACATGGTTGCAATTAAATTTTTCTTTTGGGGATAATGAATAATGAAATCTACCTATGTGTATTAAGGAGAAATTAAGTGACAATCCTCACTTGTCCATTTACATATTTCCAGTTTCCATGCGGTTTGACTTTTTTGGGACTTGTTTAATTTAATTAAACCAGCATATAGATGATCAACACCAATACATAGGCCAGCACACAAAAGGATAACAAATTTAGGCCTAAATCAGTTTTCTGTTTATTTCTGTGTTCAACACATTTCCAATCACTTTTTTTTATTGAGGACTTATTATACTTAAACTAGGACCATATATATATGATTACTACACAAATAGACAGGGTAGCACACAAAAGTATCTGGGAGTGATAACGAATTTAGATCCAAATCCGTTTCCCTAATATATATATATATATATATATATATATATATATATATACGTGTTTACTACACCAAGACACAGGATAGTGCACAACATTATCTGAGAGGCCCAAAAATGTCTGGGCTATGGAAGCCAAGCGAAATACCCAGAGCCAGAATGTGGTTATTAGCAGCACCATCTATCTGGCCAGAAGTAGTGGTAGTAGTAGTAGTAGGCCGCAGTTGTCCTTGCTGGCTTTGGAAGGACGGAGCATTATAGTTGAGGAGAAAGAGATAGTGGATTGGATGGCTCACTCCTTCTGTCAATCACATCAGGATGACATGGAAATGACTTCAGAGTCCGACACCATGCCATGGAGCCAGGGGTTACAGCGTTCCTCCTGCTCCTCCTCCTTGCAGCCCTAAAGAAGGCTTTTAGTGGAGTCCAACCATGGCCCTTTCCTAAATGGGTGCCTTCCTTTTTCCTAAGAAATGAGCAGAGAGGGGGGAATGGGGGACAAAGAAGCCACCATGATATGCGAAACGCGTTGGGACAAAGGGACATTCAATACCCCCTTACCCTAGGAGGCTACATTAGAACTATACATTAGTGATTAGCTCCATTGTGAACAATCACTGAGTGGAACTTGTGGAACATTCTATTACATCAATTTTTTGGTATTTTATGGTTTGTACTGTGATATCGCCTTGATTGGTGCATTGAGGTGGATAGTCATTATTGTCCGATTACCATTTACAATATCATCCTGCACTTTTTTGACCAGACATAGACTGACGGACATTAAATGAGTGCTTGGTGATGGGATTCTGTCCTGTGTCAGGGACACTATAGGGATTATAGGAGGTTCCTGACACGGGATCGCCCCTATCGGGGCGGCAGTTCTGTTTATTAGGTAGGGCCCTAAATAGTAGTAAGGGTGTACCAGGGATATTTATTTCTATAGTGAGGTAACCCAACATATATCCCTTATACCCTGATCTCACCTAGCCCACCTTCTCAAAGGAACGATTACTAATTACCCTCCCAGTCACCATTCTATCAAGAGTATAATTATCACTTGGGTTATGGGGTTCACGGGTTACGGAGGTGACTCAGACTGAGACGATTTTGATAATAGTGTAGTCTTTTATTATATATTTATTAAAGGTTATATTATACAGGTTTTTTCTGTGATTACTTGATTTCATATGCTCTTGTATATTATCATACCTGTCTGACGGTGCATTTGTCAGTACTACTGTGTAATGTGCGTTTACCCACAGCTATGTATGTCAGTGTCACTCAGACGTCATTTACTATTGATGTCATTGCGTGCCAGAACTTGAGAGAGGGATGAGAGGGGAGAAAGATTTTTTCCTAAAAATTATGAGTCCTAGAAGGCTAGAAGGGTTATATACCAACTTTAAGGGCAATTGGAGCAACTTTGGTTCGTCCCAAACTTATTTGGGATTGAACCGAACTTTCTGAAAAATTCAGTGAACCGGACCTAAACGAATCTCGACTGGTTCACTCATCTCTAGATTAGATGTCTGTGTTGTAAGTTTGTCAAAGTATATATTTCCTCAAACTTTGCATGAATTTGTTCTACAAGATCCTTCCTGAGATTCACTTTAAAATTTCACAAAACTCTTCAATACACCTCTCATTTAAATAAAGGTGTCTCACTTAAAACAGAAAAGAAAAATCAGAGTCTCTTCTTGAATTACTCTCCAGTGTATCATAAAAACTCTTCTTAAGTGAAGACATCCTAGAATGATTATCCTCCGAAGGGCAAGCTAGAAGAAAGAGAATACAGTTTATCGTTAAACAAGAGTCCTATTACTGGCTGACAGAAGTGTTTACCTAGACTAACCAACCTCACTGTTGACTGGGGAGTCACCACCTACATGACCTTTCAATGGGAACACAATTTATTTATTATTAAACAGCCTATTGGTTTTGATCAGCTGGATATTTCCGCTTTAGTATTTGCCGGAGCAGTTAGACGCAACATTGATTTTTTGTTTATTTCATTGTATAGCCTACTTGTACATAATCATGGCTTAATGTTGGCACCATAAAAAAGAAAAAGGCATCCTGAAGCCAACTATAATGGCGAATATGTGGTTCAATGTAGTACATAAATGAGATATCATCAGTGTTAAGATTAATATATGATCATGAAGTGAACAAAGTTCAAAAAAACCTTTCATGTCGCCCTGGGAACCTTTTGGTGGGTCCTGGATACTCAGCTATGATACTTCAAGGGTTTCACATGGAAGGGGCTATAAGAGGGGTTATAAAAAAAGATTCCTGGTCCTTTGTTGGAGTTATCATAAGTGTGACCTTGTTCAGCTGGTTTTGGAGTGTATTTGACTCTGTCATATTAGTGATATGAATTTTATTTTTTAAATGTTTTTTATTTTTTGTTATTCTGGATTCTCAATAGCTAAAATGTGATTGGAAATTGGATTTTTTTTAAGGACAGCTATCCAGCAATCAGTTAATTGTTGAAAATCTATCTCTTATACCCTGGCAGTTTGAGGCATTTCCTTTGGCTATATACTGCATTTCATCTACAGCAGAGTACTTAATTACCTACAGTACCATGAAATAAGTGTTACAGACTAAGCTATAAAAGTAGTTTCTGAGTTGGGTGCCCTATATAACACAAGGATGTCCTCATAGGACATATAGAAAGGGTTTGTTTCATAACACAAGCCTATTAAGGGCAAGACTGGCCATCTGTTGGGAGTCTGAAGAGGTTATCAGGTTAACTTGCTGAATAATACTTAGAAATTATAAATCTAAATGAATTTGTATAAATATTGTCATTTTAACTGTGTCAAATATTTACAAAGAACTTGTTTTTGTACTGTGTAGGGATGAGCGAACTTTTGAAAAGTTCGGTTCGCTTCAGCGAACTTTCTTGAATTTCGGATTTGTACGAACCGAACCTAAAACGAACCTTGCTATAACGGCTGAATAATTGCTTCTACAATAATGGGAGTCAGATAGGGTATAGTTTCGTTTACTTGCAGTTGCTATTACAATGAAAAAAGTGGAAAAAATCCAAGTGACTTCAACAATGGCGACACAAGATATACGCATATTTGAGAATTTACACTAATGCGTACGCTAATGCGAACATTCCCGCACAAATAACGAACATACAGTGTAACGTTGTCAAAGGTGCGCTACTTAACTGAATATGTACGCATTAGCATACTCATACACTGCGTCTGCAAACATTCCTACTCAAGTAACGAACATACAATGTAGCGTTGTCAATTGTACGCTACTTAACTGAATATGTACGCATTAGCGTACGCATACACTGCGTCTGCGAACATTCCTACTCAAGTAACGAACATACAGTGTAGCGTTGTCAAAGGTACGCTACTTAACTGAATATGTACGCATTAGCGTCACGAACAGGATGAGTCTGAAGTGCCTGTACCGTTAAGGCCACAGCTCAACCATCCCTAAAACAGACTTTAAACTAATAGCCTTTTATCTACAAGGCCAAAGAGTTAGTCAGAAAACCTGACTAATGTCTACTGAAAAATGACTTTGACACAGTTACTGCGGTGCAGATGGCGCAAAACGCTGCGCGCCGGCACCAGAAGAGTTAACAACGCCATTTTCTCACTAGTGGCGCAGCTTCTTCATGCTGAAGCAAAGAAACCGTCCCCTCAAGAGCGTGAAAACCATGGCACGGCCCCCTGTAGCGCGGGAAAATCCAATCCAGCCCGCCAGGAACTTGCTGGGGGGAGCATTGAGAGTGAAGACTCCACCCCCTTAGCTCCTCCTTCATCTCCGGTGTATGCGAAGAAAGAGAGAGACAACAACATGGCGTCCCGTCAGCGTGGCCCTAGTTGGGGGGATATGGTCTGGGGCACCGACCCATATGAGCCTACACCTAGACCAGCGGAGGTTCGCCTGGACCAAGTTATCCGCAAGGCACAGCTGGTGCCGAACCCCGAAGTGCCTCATCTACCAGTGATAGCAGCTGGAGATCCTGCAAGCGAGACCGCACACGTGGTCCCGAAGATGGACGCAACCAGCGGTGCACTCAGGAAGCCACCATACGTCCGGGCCAAAGTCCGAGTTGAGACGGCCGGGCCTGCGGAGGAAGTCCACAACCGAGTGGCCGGAGTCCCCACCTCGCCTAAGCCTCGACATAACGACCTCCGACAGAACCCCATCGTTCCTGCTGCGGTAACTAAAAATGTTACTACCCTGTGGGACTATAAAAGGGTTGTAGAAGAGTGGGTGGTCGAGGTGCTGGAACATCCCCGACGTGGTGATCCGACTCTCGAAAGGCGCACCGGGGCTATGCTTTGGTTTAGCGTGGACCGCGGCGTGGGGTTCCTCACAGACGAGGAGTCCGCTGAGGAGCTCTACGTTAATCGTCGCTCCATGAAGAGGCCGTACCTCCCTCCAGCACGACACAACCTCCATGCGGGCGACTTCGTAGAATTCACGCCTATGAAGAGCCTACAAGGCCCCTTTGCCACCGGGGTGAAGGTCATCACCAGACCACCGAGGCCGGAGGCACCTCAAGAGGAATGGGAAGTTCACTCCGCGACCGCCACCCTTACTCACCGTCCACGAGAGGATAAAGCGGAAGACAGTCAGCCAGGAGCAAGACCTCTTCTCGGCGAGCTGGAGCAACTCATTTCCGAGCTTCCTCCACCGCCAGCGTTCCAGGTGGGTCAGATTACAGGCAGCAAATTTATTTTCAACCCCCTGGCCACCTACCACCTGATGCAGGAGACACCAGCAGCCCAATCTGTTGCCCGGGGTAGGCCTCTGGCCGAGCCTCTACAACCCGAGGTTCAGTCGCCAGTGGGCCCGGCAGGAGCATCCGGGCCTTACAGGGTCCGTTCCAAAATGGCTACCACAGTCACCAGTGTGACCACTGGGACCCTGCCCCGACCAGTGCCACATTTATCTTTAAGAGGATGCTGGGGAATGGCCGCTGCCTACCGTGAGGCCTATCAGAGGCAGGAGCGCCCTCTTATGTCGTTCAGCTCCAGCAGCGACGAGGAGGATGTGCCGGCTTTCCACTAAGGGGAGCCCGCACTCAAGTACTGTCAAAGAACTGCAGGACTAATGGGAGCCACCCCGTGGACTGAGCCCTGACTGGTGAGAACCTGTTGGGTGTGTTTTAATTTGTTGTATTGCCCGTGTTTTAAGTCTCCACCATGACGGACACGTGTGGCTGGACTCCCCCCATCTGCAATAATCCAAGTTGCGCCATGTTTGCGCACCACATCCTTCCCCCCCCCCCCTTTTCAGGTTGTTGGGAAATCACTTTTAAAAGGGTTTGTCAAGAAACCTTTTCAGCTATTTTTAACCTAATTTATTACCCATGTGGATTACAAATTTCAATTGAATTTGGGACTTTGTTCCAGTCTCAAGCCAAAGAAGAAGAAAAGATGGACTTGAATGTAACCACAGATATCCTATATTATGCCTTTAATATATTTGCACTTAAATGTTTGCACTAATATTTTACCTTTCAGCAACGATCAAGAATATTGCCCATTGTGTGTGTTTCTTTGCAGGTGCCACAATGTGTCCTCCAATGCACTTTAATGTATGGTCATGCACTTAGCCAGATAGTTAGCACCTTACTTGTCTCTACCTCAGATATATATGCTGCCTCTGAGGGCGTTTCACACTAACGGTTCATGGTAGCCAGGTGTCAGAGCCACAAGCAGTTTTCTCTTATTCCTTCAGGGTTATCCTCGCTGCTATAGATGTGTCTTATATGTGTCAGGAGAGAATAGTCTGTAACTTGCAGCTACTGATAGACATCAAGGTGACAAAGCGTAAAGCATTATCAGGCTTTGGTGCTTGGAAGGGATTACAGAATGAAGCCACCCTTCCGTTTGCAGGCTTATCATTTCACAATGGTGGGATTACAGAGTGAAGACACCCCCATGCTTTCTTTGGTATTCGTGGCCAGAATATTCAGAGTCAGTCAGAAATGGTTGCTTAGTGCAGTTTACATAGGTTGTTTGTCTGCTGAGAGGGGATAACAGAGATCGGACACCCTACTCACAAGGCAGGAACGTACCAGCATAGTAGCGCAATAGTCTATATGTGTATATAATGTCATTTATATGTATCTGGTGGACCAGCAGGTGTCAGTAAATACTATGGCAGATTCAGATGTAGTTTTAACAGAATGGTACGGTCCTTAGTCCATTCTGACCCCCTCTGCTGGAGAGAAGTTAAGTTCTTCCAACTTCCTGCAGTGAGGAGGAAATGACAGTTTAGTCAGGGAGTTGTCCCCTGCACCCTGATTGGGGAGGACATGTGCAGGACAGCAGAGCACCTTCAGCTCTGCTGTACCCTAAAGACAGAGTAATATAGTCAGCAATAAGGCACACCAATACTCTCAAGGGAAGCCAGACTTAAGAGGTAACCTCAGCTTAGAACAGGAAGCCTGAAACTTGAATTTCCAAGCATCTGCCAAGTATAAGCAACTAGCAGAAAGACCCGGCTTCGCCTGGGTATATTTCATCTATTTATTTAATGTTTCTGTGTGTCGTTGCAGAGAGAAAGTCAATGCAGCTGACAGAAATTGATTTTTACCTTCATTTTTTTCAATCCCTATTGGCTGCGGAGTGGGAGGGGGTGTGGTTTAATGGGACACGGGGGGGGGTTAAGTCCTTCATTTCAGGGTGGCCTGAATTATAGGTTAATGCCATGGTAATTTGAGGAAACACAATGGGTAGCAGTGGAAGAAAACATTGCTTTGCGCGGGTATATTTAATCTATTTCATTTAATGTTTCTGTGTGTCGTTGCAGAGAGAAAGTCATCCTCCCTCCCATCCCTGCAGCTGACAGATGTTGATTTTTACCTTCAATTGTTCAATCTCCATTGGCTGCGGAGTGGGAGGGGTCATGGCCTGACTGAGTCGGGGGCGTGACATTGCAAGACCTGGGGCGGGGTTTTAAGTCCTTCTTTTGATGGTGGGCAGAATTACAGGTCGATGCCATGGTAATTTATGAGGAAACGCCATGGGTAACAGTGGAAGAAAACATTGCTTTGCACGGGTATATTTAATCTATTTCATTTAATGTTTCTGTATGTTGTTTCAGAAAGAAATCCAACTTTCCTCCCACCCCTGCAGCTGACAGAAGTTGATTTTTACCTTCATTTTTTCAATCCCCGTTGGCTGCGGAGTGGGAGGGGGCGTGGCCTGACAGAGTCGGAGCGTGGTTTCGCGAGATCTGGGGCGGGGGTCAGAGTGGCATGAATTACAGGTCGATGAAATGGTAATTTATGGGGACCCGCAATGGGTAGCAGTGGAAAAAAACATCTTTTATTAGTACTGAATGGTCGTAAGTCTAAAATTAGTCAATTTCATCTACGATTTTTGTGTGTCGTTGCAGAGAGAAATTCACCCTCCCACCCCTGCAGCTGATTTTTTTCAATCCCCGTTGCCTGCGGAGTGGGAGGGGGCGTGGCCTGGCAGAGTTGGGGGTGTGGATTATCAAGATGCTTCGAACGGTTGTAGTCTGAAATTAGTCTATTTCATCTAAAATTTTGTGCGTCACCCTCCCACCCCTGCAGCTGACAGAAGTTTATTTTTCCCTTCATTCTTTCAATCCCTGTTGGCTTCGGAGTGGGAGGGGGCATGACCTGACAGAGTTGGGGGTGTGGCTTAGCAAAGCGCTTCGCATAGGTGATTTAATCTATTTCATTTAATGGTTCTGTGTGTCGTTGCAGAATGGCTGCAGAGTGGGAGGGGGCGTGGTCTGACAGAGTTGGGGGCGTGACTTAGCAAGACGATTCGAACAGTTGTAGTCTATAATTAGTCTATTTTATCTAAAATTTTTGTGTGTCGTTGCAGAGAGAAATTCACCCTC
Source organism: Rhinella marina (assembly GCA_900303285.1). NCBI lineage: Eukaryota > Metazoa > Chordata > Amphibia > Anura > Bufonidae > Rhinella > Rhinella marina. The sequence goes on along the minus strand of ONZH01020052.1, from coordinate 9,532 downwards.
CCACCCCTGCAGCAAACAGAAGTTTATTTTTACCTTTATTTTTTCAATCCCCATTGGCTGCGGAGTGGGAAGGGGCGTAACCTGACAGAGTCGGAGGCGTGGATTAGCAAGACGCTTCACATGGGTGTATTTAATCTATTTCATTTAATGTTTCTGTGTGTCGTTGCAGAAAGAAAGTCAACCTCCCACCCATCCCTGCAGCTGACAGAAGTTGATTTTTACCTTTATTTTTTCAATCCCTGTTGGCTGCGGAGTGGGAGGGGGCGTGGCCTTACAGAGTCGGGGCGTGCCTTAGCAAAGCGCTTCGCATAGGTGCATTTAATCTATTTCATTTAATGTTTCTGTGTGTCGTTGCAGAATGGCTGCGGAGTGAGAGGGGGCGTGGCCTGACAGAGACGGGGCGTGGCTTAGCAAAAGGCTTCGAACGGTTGTAGTCTATAATTAGTCTATTTCATCTAAAATTTTTGTGTGTCGTTGCAGAGAGAAATTCACCCTCCCACCCCTGCAGCAAACAGAAGTTTATTTTTACCTTCATTTTTTAAATTCCCATTGGCTGCGGAGTGGGAGGGGGCGTAACCTGACAGAGTCGGGGGCGTGGATTAGCAAGACGCTTCACATGGGTGTATTTAATCTATTTTATTTAATGTTTCTGTGTGTTGTTGCAGAAAGAAAGTCAACCTCCCACCCATCCCTGCAGCTGACAGAAGTTGATTTTTACCTTTATTTTTTCAATCTCTGTTAGCTGCGGAGTGAAAGGGGGTGTGGCCTGACAGAGTTGGGGGTGTGGCTTAGTGAGACCTGGGGCGGAGGTTTTAAGTACTTCTTTTAGGGTGGCCTGAATTAAAGGTCAATACCATGCTTATTTATGAGCCCACACAATAGGCAGCAGTGGAGGAAAACATCTTTTATTACTACTGAACTGTAGTAATAGAAAAAAACATAAGTTATATTTATGGTAACACCTTTAACAGTGTCAGTGAATAGAAATGGATGAGATCCTCAGCTGCTGATAATTACCTGGTTGTTATGGAAACCTGCCCTCCCTCTGTGTGCCTTTGCAGAGAATGGCAGTTGGAGTTTAAAACCAAAGTTCCCAGTTGTAATGTTGGCTAATGGAGATCATATTTTGGGAATATCTCAGGAACGGTATGTCCTAGAGAGATGAGACCTGGTCTAAAACCTTCCCGGACACCTGATGTACCTGTGTGCCGAATTTGGTGAAAATCGGTCCAGTAGTTTGGTCGCGCATAGAGAACAGACAGACAGACAGACAGACAGACAGAAACTCATTTTTATATTATTAAGAGATAAGCTGCACTTGCTGGACACCAAGCTGAAGGATGAACTGAGTTATTTGCATTCAAAGTTAAGTCAATAAAACTACGTTGGACCATTCCCAAAAGTCTGCGCATCATTCCCATCTGACGACCCTCAATTATTACTACTAGTAATTTTCTGCAACCGGAGCCACTGCCTGGGGCCGTGACAATCCCACCAAAGACTTAAGTGGCCTAAATACCCCTTGGCACTCCTACCCCTGGGACATAAAGGAAAATCACCTTAGAGGGCCCTGGAGGGGTTAAGGGTCGCCCCCGTAGCAACCACGACACCCCGGGCACTGCAACTGCCGAGACTGAACTCTCTAAACCCCCCACCAAACCACCCTCGCAGCCGGCCAATAAAACACACAGCACCTTAAGTTGGGTAAGGGTCGGTCACAGCTTTATTTTCTTATCTTATTCCAAACTTCAACTTGTTGACCATAAACACCATAACCCGGAGTATTGAAGCACAGCGCTCTGTGGGCAAGTCTGCCTTCTTCTCCGTCTGAAATCGTCATCCGACCTCTGATGTGACTTGTAATGTAAAACACTGAAACAAACCAGAAATGAATCAGAAAAAGTAAAGAAAACGATGAAATAATGGGGAAGGGAGGGTGGGAAGCTTTCAGTGAAGATGCTGGAGAAAGAGGCCGTCCCCCTATCAGGGCCATCCTTTTAACCCCTTAGCCGCTACCACCACCTCAGCCAACCAGGACGCAGGGGTGTTCGTTAAAAGAAACACCCTCTCGCTGGTAATTAGAAACAGTGTCCACAAGAGAAACACCCCCGCGGGCAGAACCATTTTTTCCCCTTGCTGCAGGCTGAGTTTATTAACCCTTTAATGCACCACCGCTCGTCAGTCATAGACGCCTTCACTTAGGCACCTCGGCGTCCACTAAATTCAAAAGTGTAATTGGTGGAACTTCTTCAAAATAGAATCTAAATTTATGCTTTATCTTTTGTAGCTCAGCACAGGACAGTCAACGTAAAAAAAACCCCCTCTAACATCACAGCTAGTCTAGTAGGATACGGATACGGTGAAATAGACAGACAACCTCACCCACAGAATCCATGAGGTGAAGAAAGGACATTTAAAAAGGAACAGATTCAAGAAGGCTTTATGCCAGTTCCATTATCCAAAAATACGTGTCCAATTTTCATGAAATGGACACCTCACTGGCACTCGCTTTACAAATTGACGCAACTACTCTGGTGTAAAACCTGTTGAATCTGGGCCTATGGCTGTTGTCGAGACATATATATATATATCTTTGATACACCAGTTTGATGTGCTAACCGAGTGCAGCGCCCAACCCAATGGATGTATGCTTTTGTTTTTTTTAAGTGCTGTCACCAGCTGGCTTAAAGGATAAGTCCGGGCAATTTATAAGGCCCCATTCACACGACCGTAAGTGAATGGGGCCGTATCTATCCGCAAAATTGTGTGTTCCGGGCGGCCCCATTGAAAATGCCTATAGTTGTCCATGCGCACAGACAACTATAGCACTTTCTTAATAGGAGCCGCGGCATGGAGCTAGCTCCCTGGTGCCGCTCCTGGCCCCATAGAAGTGAATGGGGCTGTATCTATCCTCAATTTTGCGGATAGATACGGCCCCATTCACTTACGGTCGTGTGAATGGGGCCTAAGTTTCTGGGTCAAGTAAGGGCACAGAAAGTAATTAATTGCCTGGACTTATCTTTTAAAGTGGGTAGGGGAAAAACCCCTGATGGGGTATGGGAGTGACCTTCCCGCCCTCTCTTTGGTCACTCCCAAAAAACCTCACCCTATGGGTACCTTCACATGTGGCTGCGGGTCTGCTATGTAAAATCCACAGGGCATTTTTATACCGTTCACCAAACGGCGTTAAGTACTATGGTGCCGTCCGGACATATGCAGTTCTGCGCAGAACTGGGTATTTGCGTCCAGCCCCATAGTACTGAAGGTGGCATAAAATCAGCCAACGATGCGCTGTGGATTTTAGGCAGCAGAGAACCCCAAAAAAGCATCCCATTGTAAAGGCACCCGTAAATAAGGCAAGTTAACCTGCCTTTCAGCAACTGTTTGTTGCTGTAACTAACTGTGGAGGTGTTTTATATCACAGCTGAAGGACAGCAGCCTCCGTGATATATACCCCATAGACAGCCTTATTCCACGTGTGACTGCATGAGAGGCGTGAAATCATTAGCACAGAGAAGAACCCCATCGGGATTTGCGGTGCGAGATTTTACTACTCTCATGATATCAACAAAATACCTCAAGAACAGTTAGTACCCGCTCACAAAACGGTGAGTAGTGATCCTTGGCACGGGTGCCAGGGATAGATCCCCACGGCTATAGTTCACAAAAGGTGAAATCCCCACTTTGTGAAGCATAGTCATGGGGATTATTTTAGGGATGGTACTGTTCTTGGAGTATGGGTTGGACGGTGCACCGGTGTGAGGCATTAAGCTGGTGTGGAGATGTTAAATGGCCAACACACCATGGGCATTAAATTTAGAGATGGGGTTCTGTTTATTTAAATGTATCAGAATTAGAGATGAGCGAGCATACTCGTCCGAGCTTGGTGCTCGTTCGAGTATTAGGGTACTCGTAAGTGCTCGCTGCTCGGACGAGTATCTCGCCATGCTCGAGGAAATGGCAACTTCCGCATCGTGCTTTTTTGGCGCCTATAAACTCAGCCAATCACAAGCCAGGAGACTCTGCGGTACACCCAGCATCACGCGGGGCCCTTACATGTCGATAGCAGGGGTTGGCTGGCCTGACCCTGGAATATACTAGTGACTGGCCGCGGTGCTCGGCTCAGATGCTGTCTGGATGTCGTTAGGGATAGAGCTGCTGCGTTTCAGGGAGAGTGTGAGGGCCTGCATTTAGTTCTCTGTTAGGAAGGAATCACCCACAAAGAACCCAACAGCCCTTCTAAGGGCTACAAGAAATTTTTTTTTTGTCTCCTGGCTTGGCTGGCTGGCACTAGTAGTGCAGCTATCGCCATATATAACCCCTTTTTTTTTTAATTGTTATATCTCAGTGATACAAATCCATTGCACACAGCAGTGTGGAACCATTCTGTGTGTCACAGTTCAGTACACTCACTATTTTCTGTCCAGGTGACACTGTCTGTATGTCACTTAATCCAACCAGGTCTTTTGCTCTCACGTATATAGCTTGATCACAAAAATCTCTGTGTGACATTTGTCTGGGTCGCAGTCAAAATAGCCACCATTAACAGGGTGTGAGTTAGGTCTACGATAGTTTCTGCATGTCACGTTCCAAAAAAAACAAAACTACAAAAAAAATATAAAAAAAAATATATAAAAAAAATAGTTTTTTGTTGTTTTAGCTGTGATACAAATCCATTTCACACAGCAGTGTGGAACCATTCTGTGTGTCACAGTTCAGTACACACTCCAATCCGTATTTTCTGTCCAGGTGACACTTTCTGTACGTCACGTAATCCAACCGGGTCTTTTGCTCTCACGTATATAGCTTGATCACAAAAATCTCTGTGCGACATTTGTCTGAGTCGCAGTCTAAATAGCCACCGTCAGTTAACTCTACGATAGTTTCTGCACGTCACGTTCCCAAAAAAACAAAACTACAAAAAAAATATATAAAAAAATATATAAAAAAAATAGTTTTTTTGTTGTTTTAGCTCAGTGATACAAATCCATTGCACACAGCAGTGTGGAACCATTCTGTGTGTCACAGTTCAGTACACACTCCAATCCGTATTTTCTGTCCAGGTGACACTTTCTGTACGTCACGTAATCCAACCGGGTCTTTTGCTCTCACGTATATAGCTTGATCACAAAAATCTCTGTGCGACATTTGTCTGGGTCGCAGTCAAAATAGCCACCGTCAGTAGGGTGTCAGTTAGCTCTATGATAGTTTCTGCACGTCACGTTCCAAAAAAAACAAAACATAAAAAAAAAATATATTAAAAAAAATATATAAAAAAATAGTTTTTTTGTTGTTTTAGCTCAGTGATACAAATCCATTTCACACAGCAGTATGGAACCATTCTGTGTGTCACAGTTCAGCTGTCCACTCACTCCAATCCGTATTTTCTGTCCAGGTGACACTTTCTGTACGTCACGTAATCCAACCAGGTCTTTTGCTCTCACGTATATAGCTTGATCACAAAAATCTCTGTGCGACATTTGTCTGGGTCGCAGTCAAAATAGCCACTATTAACAGGGTGTGAGTTAGGTCTACGATAGTTTCTGCACGTCACGTTCCAAAAAAAACAAAACATAAAAAAAAATATATAACAAAAAATATATATTAAAAAAATAGTTTTTTTGTTGTTTTAGCTCAGTGATACAAATCCATTGCACACAGCAGTGTGGAACCATTCTGTGTGTCACAGTTCAGTACACACTCCAATCCGTATTTTCTGTCCAGGTGACACTTTCTCTACGTCACGTAATCCAACCGGGTCTTTTGCTCTCACGTATATAGCTTGATCACAAAAATCTCTGTGTGACATTTGTCTGGGTCGCAGTCAAAATAGCCAGCGTCAGTAGGGTGTCAGTTAGCTCTACGATAGTTTCTGCACGTCATGTTCCCAAAAAAACAAAACTACAAAAAAATTATATTAAAAAAAATATATAAAAAAATAGTTTTTTTGTTGTTTTAGCTCAGTGATACAAATCCATTTCACACAGCAGTGTGGAACCATTCTGTGTGTCACAGTTCAGTACACACTCCAATCCGTATTTTCTGTCCAGGTGACACTTTCTGTACGTCACTTAATTAAACCAGACTGAACAAGTTTGTGGGTTTCAGTACACCAGGCCCATTTATTTTTTATTTTTTATATAATACACTTATATACAGAAAATGTTGAACCCCAGGGCTAAGGGTCGAGGATGAGGGCGTGGGCATTCAATTACTGCAGGGGGCAGAGGCCGTGGTCCTGGGCAGGGTGAGACAGTACCTGCTGATGAGGGAGCAGGGGAATGCCGCAGAGCTACACTCCCTAGCTTCATGTCTCAACTTACAGGGACACGTGGTAGAGGACTGTTGAAACCACAACAGTGCGAACAGCTGATGTCGTGGATTGCGGACAATGCTTCAAATAATTTGTCCACCAGTCAGTCTTCCACGCAGTCCACCCACGTTACCCAAGGGAGCACTCCTCTGGGTCCTCCACCTCAACCTCCTTCCCCCCAGTCTGCCCCCTCCCAGTATAATTTGGAATGCGATCCGGCATACTCTCAGGAACTGTTTTCTGGACCCTTCCCTGAGTCACAAACCACTTCTCAGGTTGCTGCTGACCTCGTTCCCGATGCCCAAGTTTTCCAACTGTGGCAGTCTGTGGGTGATGATGATGATGATGACAATGTTGAGTTAGTGGAAGAAGTTTGTAAAGAGGTGTCGGACGATGAGGAGACACAGTTGTCAGACAGTGGTGAAGTTGTTGTCAGGGCAGGAAGTCCGAGGGGGGAGCAGACTGAGGAATCGGAGGATGACGAGGTGACTGACCCAAGCTGGGTTGATATGCCGAGTGAAGACAGTGCTTCTGAGGCGGAGGCGAGTGCTGCACCAGAACAGGTTGTAAGAGGCAGTGGTGTGGCCAGAGGGAGAAGCAGGGCCAGAGCTGATGCATCAGCAGCAACTGTTTCACGTAGTGAAGCTCCCGTGGCGAGGCCTAGATGTTCGCAAGTCTGGAAGTTCTTTAAAGAAAGTGAGGATGACCGACGGACTGTGGTGTGGACCAGGATCAGCAGGGGTGCCACCACTACTAGCCTAACCACCACCAGCATGCGCAGGCATATGAGTGCTAAACACCCCACTGAATGGAACCAAGGCCGTTCACCACCTCCTGCGGGTCACACCACTGCCCCTTCCCCTGTGTCACTGACTGCCTCTGCTAGTCAACCCCCTGCGTCACTCGCTGCCTCTGCTAGTCAACCCCCTGCCCAGGACCCCGGCACGAGCGCCTCCCGCCGGAAAACCACACCTTCGCCTCCACGATCCTCCACAGTGTCCACCAATGTGTCCCAGCGCAGCGTTCAGCTGTCTTTACAGCAGACGCTGGAGCGCAAGAGGAAATACAGTTCCACCCACCCACATGCCCAAGCCCTCAACGTCCACATCTCCAAATTGCTTTGCCTGGAGATGCTGCCCTATAGGCTGGTAGAGACCGAGGCATTTCGCAATCTCATGGCTGTGGCTGCCCCTCGGTATTCTGTCCCCAGCCGCCACTATTTTTCCCGATGTGCCGTCCCAGCCCTAAACCAGCATGTGTCACAGAACATCATCCGTGCCCTGACCAACGCTGTTTCTGAGAAGGTCCACCTAACCACGGACACGTGGACAAGTGCTGCCGGGCAGGGACACTATATCTCACTGACGGCACATTGGGTTAACTTGGTGGAGGCTGGGACCGGGAATGACCCTGGGGCCGCTCATGTACTGCCCACACCGAGGATTGCGGGGCCTACCTTGGTCACGGTCTCTCAGACATACTATGCCTCCTACTCCTCCTCCGACTCCTCCTCCACTGAATTACCATCCGTGGGCACGGTGCCTTCAGTCGGCAGCTCTAGGCGCAGCAGCAGTGCCGTGGGTAAGCGCCAGCAGGCGGTGCTCAAACTGCTGAGCTTAGGTGACAAAAGGCACACCGCCCAAGAGCTGTTACAGGGCATCACAGCGCAGACCGATGTGTGGCTGGCACCGCTGAACCTCAAGCCAGGCATGGTTGTGTGTGACAACGGGCGTAACCTGGTGGCGGCTCTGCAACTCGGCAGACTGACACATGTGCCATGCCTGGCCCACGTGTTCAATCTCATAGTTCAGCGGTTCCTCAAGACATACCCCAATCTGTCTGATTTGCTCAGCAAGGTGCGCCGCATCTATGCGCATTTCCGCAAGTCTAGCACAGATGCTGCCACTCTCAGGGCAGCGCAGTGCCGCCTACAACTGCCCGCTCACCGACTGTTGTGCGACATGCCCACAAGATGGAATTCGACATTAAACATGTTATCCAGAGTTTACCAGCAGCGCAGAGCGATTGTAGACTGCCAGATGTCAACTTCCACCAGAACTGGTAGTCAGGTCAGTCAGATTCCTCAAGTCTACAATGAGGAGTGGACGTGGATGTCTGATATCTGCCAGGTGTTGAGCAACTTTGAGGAGTCAACACAGATGGTCAGCGGCGATGCCGCCATTATCAGCCTCACCATCCCGCTGCTTTGCCTGTTGAAAAACTCACTGCTCAGCATCAAGTCGGATGCTTTGCGCTTGTCACAAGAGACGGTGGAGGAAGATACGTCGCTTGATAGCCAGAGCACCCTCCGGTCTGTTTCTCAGCGCGTATCGGAGGAGGGGGATGAGGATGAGGAGGAGGAGAATGTTGGCGAGACAGTAGAGGGTACCAGTGCTCAGTCCATTAACTCTTGAGCGTGTATGGGCTGAAGAGGAGCACTTGGAGGAGGAGGAGGAAATGGAGAGTCAGGCCAGTGAGGAGAGGGAATTCTTGCGTGTTGGGACTCTGGCGCACATGGCAGACTTCATTTTAGGCTGCCTATCCCGTGACCCTCGCGTTAGAAGAATTTTTTCAAACACCGATTACTGGGTGTTCACTCTCCTGGACCCACGGTACAAGCAGAACCTTTCCACTCTCATCCCTGCAGAGGAAAGGAGTATGAGAGTGAATAGATATCAACAGGCCCTGGTGCACAAGCTGAAACAATTCTTCCCATTTGACGCCGCTAGCGGCAGAGGGCATGGTTCTGTGGGCCAAGTAGCGGGGGAGAGGAGGCGAGCAGGCAGCTTGTCCAGCACTGGCAGGGGAACGCTCTCCAAGGCCTTTGCCAGTTTTATGTCACCCCAGCAAGACACTGTCACCTGTCCCCAGTCTAGGCAGAGTAGGGGGGAGCTGTACAGAAAGATGGTGAGGGAATACCTAGCTGACCATACCAACGTCCGTAGCGATCACTCTGCTCCATACAACTACTGGGTTTCAAAGCTGGACACGTGGCCTGAACTGGCGCTGTACGCCTTGGAGGTGCTGGCCTGCCCTGCCGCTAACGTGCTGTCAGAGCGGGTATTCAGTGCAGCTGGTGGCGTCATCACTGATAAGCGTACACGCCTGTCAACTGACAGCGCTGACAGGCTGATGCTTATTAAAATGAACAAAGCCTGGATTTCACCGGAATTCAAATCTCCTCCGGGGGAAAGCAGCTAAAGATTAACATTACTTATG
>ONZH01020050.1:0-17815 GCA_900303285.1 Rhinella marina | reverse complement strand
CCAGCACTAGGGTCGGCTTCTGAGATGAGGAGACACCATCGCTGCTTCTACTGAAATGCCCGACTTTCATCATATTATATTACTGGAACCGGAACTTCTTACGTTTTCTAGAAATTTCACCTAAAAGTCAAATATTTCAAATTTTTGTGAGTAGTGTATATAGAGATAGATAGATAGATAGATAGATAGATAGATAGATAGATAGATAGATAGATTTATACATTGAGAGAGAGATTTATATCATGGATAGAACTACAAGTAGCAGCAGACTGATGGTGAGCGGTGAATAGATGAGTGGAACCTGCGTCACTGCTCTACTTACTATATGAGAAGTAGAAGCTCTTTAAACATATTATTGATCATAAATATGTTGGGCCCGTCTACTAGATGGAACCTGTTCTAAGGCCTCATCCACACGTCAGTGTTTGCTCAGTTATTTCCATCCATGATTTCTCAGTCAAAACCACAGAACAGATGCAGAACTTTCCATTACCCTGATATCTGTGGAGGCTTCACGTCTGGTTTTGGCTCACAATAAGGCCTTATTCACACGTCTGTGTTTTTGCCAGCGATTTCTATCAGTGATTGCGAGCCAAAACCAGGATTGGCGCCTCCACAGACATAAGGTATAAGATCTGCACCTGTTGTGTTTAGAGCCGAACCTGGTTTGACCGAACACTGACGTGTGAATAAGTCCTAACTGATAGAAATTACCGACCAAATAACTGAAGTGTGAACGAGGCCCAACACAGGCCTTTCCTGGGCTTTTGGCCTACAACTTTCTGGGCAAGAGGATCCAGCTATGAGATACTCTGATTATTAGCAGCAAGTATATGGGTGGGGTGAAAGAAAATGAAAGCAGCACCTCCACAATGTATAAAGCACAGGAGCCCGCTCCCCTGACTGCTACATAATGCGTAGAACGACACAGCTGAACGGTATAAAAAGTAACCTGCATCACTGCCCGGAGAGGCGGGTCTGTCACCAGTAGATGGGCCCGGCAGATTCTCACCAATAATATGTGCACAGAGCGGTAAGTACAGCAGTGACGCAGGTTCCACTCATTTACTCACCGCTCACCATCAGCCTGCTGCTACTTGTAGTTCTACGCCTTTCTTTATATACATTATGGAGGCGCTGGTTTACTTTTCTTTTGTGCTATAGATGTACACATAGTCCCTTGCGAAAGTATTCACCCCCTGGAACTTTTCAACCTTTTGCCACATTTCAGGCTTCAAACAAAAAGATAGAACATTTTACATTTTTGGTGAAGAATCAACAACAAGTGGTCACAATTGTGAAGTGGAAGGACATTTATTGGATCATTTAAACTTTTTTTCTAATAATAAAACTGAAAAGTTGTTTGTGCAGAATTATTGGTCCCATTTCCTTTCAGTCCAGAAGTTGATCTCTGATCTCTGAATGATCCAATGTCGTCCTAAATGACTGATGAAGATACATAGAATCCACCTGTGTGTAATCAAGTCTGCTCCTGCTCTGTGATAGTCTCAGGGTTCTGCATCATGAAGACCAAGGAACACACCAGGCAGGTCCTGATACTGTTGTGGAGAAGTTTAAAGCCGGGATTTGGAGACCAAAAGATTTCCCAAGCTTTAAACATCCCAAGGAGCACTGTGCAAGCGTCATATTGTACTGGAAGGAGGATCAGACCACTGCAAATCTACCAAGACCCGGCCGTCCCTCTAAACAAGGAGAAGACTGATCAGAGATGAAGCCAAGAGGCCCATGATCACTCTGGATGAACTGCAGAGATCTACAGCTGAGGTGGGAGAGTCTGTCCACAGGACAACAATCAGTCCAACACTTCACAGATCTGCCCTTTATGGAAGAGCGGCAAGAAGAAAGCCATTTCTCACAGATATCCATAAAAAGTCACCTGGGAGACACCAAACATGTGGAAGAAGGGGCTCTGCTCAGAGGAAACCAAAATCAGACTTTTTGGAAACAATGTAAAACGATATGTTTGGTGTAAAAGCGACACAGCTCATCCCCCTGAACACACCATCCCCACTGTCAGACATGGTGGGGGCAGCATCATGGTTTGGGCTTTTCATCAGCAGGGACAGGGAAGATGATGGATGGAGACAAATACAGGACCATTCTGGATGAAAAGACCTGAGACTAGGACGGAGATTTATCTTCCAACAAGACAATGATCCCAAACAGAAAGCAAAATCTACAATGGAATGGTTCAAAAATAAAGGTCTCCAGGTCTTAGAACGGCCGAGTCACAGTCCAGACCTGAATCCAATGGAGAAGATGTGGAAAGAGCTGAAAACTGCTGTTCACAAACGTCTCCATCCAACCTCAAAGAGGAAGAATGGGCAAGAATTTCATCTCTAGATGTGAGAACTGATAGAGACATCCCCCAAGAGACCGCAGCTGGAATCGCAGCAAAGTATTAATGCAAGGGGACGAATACTTTCGCAAGGCACTGTATATATATATATATAACGCCCCAGCTCTGCCTGACACTGACAGATGTATAGAGAGAAATCAATCTTACACAAACTGATGATGATCAGTGATGTACTCACCAGCGGTCACTAATTGTTTCTGGTGGGGGGACACGGACTGGGGGGACACGGACTGGGGGGACATGGACTGGGGGGACACGGACTGGGGGGACATGGACTGGGGGGTGGATTACGGCTCTGGATCTGCGGCAGATGAGCACAGAATAAAAGTCTTCACTGCAGCAGATCCAGGAAATCACAGGAGAGTGATGAAGATCGCAGTGGTGGTGCACCACAAGTCCCAGCAAGCCAATGTCTCTGCCAGCTAGAATGGCTGCATGCGAGGGATTCCTCCTGTTCCCTGCCATTGACTGGAGCACTGTCTGAACTGGGAGGACTGGTGAGGACTGGTTCAGCACCAGTCACCTCTGTGGGGCGGAAATAGCTCCTGGGTCCCTTCGTTAAGATGGCCGCCTGCCGTGCAGATTGTACCCCCACTGGCGATTATGTCGTACATGTATGGCGGATGTCAGGAAGGAGTTAAAGCAGATTTCCAGGATGTTAATATTGATGACCTATTCTCAGGACAGGTAATCAATATCAGATCTTTGGGGGTCGGACACCCGGCTCCACCGCCGATCAGCTGGTTGGAGAGAAGACCGCACTTTGTGCGAGCACCCTGTAAACAATGGAGGGAAGGCAGCGCTTCTTGGAGTTTGGCTTCTCTTCAACCAGCTGATCGGCGGTGGAGCCGGGTGTCCAACCCCCAAAGATTGGATATTGATTACCTGTCCTGAGAATAGGTCATCAATATTAACATCCTGGAAATCCCCTTTAAGAGACATAGTGTGGTTTTTCTTCTTCCGGATTTCAGTCTTGAAGGGGTTAACAGCCGCTGATATCTGGTGATAAGCTTGCGGTAAGAAGAGATTTATGTCAGACCAGTTCTTCAGGTTGGAGATGGGACCAGATGATGTCGTCTGCGGGTTCTGCCCCTTCCTATAATAGTCACATATAAAATGATGAGCGTGCAGCCTCCAGCCGCCCAGGAATGTGCAGATGGTGAACAGCTCCTGAAATGCATCTCGGTGGTGAAGGGGTTAAGTGACATAGATAATGACCCCCACATTGTGCATATGGATCTGACAAGGTCTTTAAGAAGGCGTAACCCCTGATGTGTGGTCCGCAGGCCCAGCAGCTGTGCGGGGATCGCATGCATCGTCTGCTAATACTCTACATGTGTGTAACACAAGTACCAAGAGGTCCTGCAGCGCGTCTCACTGGTGACTGGGCCACATCGGGCCCCTGGAGCCGGTTACAGGACAGGCAATGTCTGTTATGGATGGAGCAGGAGGTGATGACCACCACACGGCCTGGCTGCTCACCTTGCTGGCCGCACCACGTGCTGAGGAACAGTCCTGACATCTCCTTCTCTGCCTGAAGATCTTACACATCGGGACGGTTAGTAATTTAGTGAAACCTTCGCACACAGGAGAGGCTGACACGGAGCCACCACCACCACGTGCCATAGGTCTGATAGCCTTCCAGCCTAGACCACGCTGACCACAATGGACGCAGATCTACCCCAGCAGGATTATCTGGTGTTCAGGCCGTACATCCGCTCCACGTTTTATCACCAGCACCCTCCTTTATGTCATCACCTCCCCCACACCCTGATCCGGTTCCAGGTCCTGTCCAACACACCATCATCATCATTTCTGTCACTTTCCTCAGACTGTGATACGTCATGGGCTCCTTGTCCCCTCATGATTCCTACATCTATATTTGGCCAAAGTGCCACTACTACCAACATGTCTACAAGTGCCACTGGTACCGCCATTGCCACAGCTATGCACTTATGTCCTTCTGCCTGATCCTCCTCCTCAGTGTAGTCCAAATGCTGACTGTTCTCATACAACTCCTCAACACTGTCATGGATACCTTCCTCAGCCCCTGACTCAGGGACATCCCCAGGGTTTGACGACCTTCAGGATCCCTAATCTGGAGCTTTTCAGTAATCCTGTATTATCAGTCAGTTCTGTCACCGGCTTACAAGTCACTGACATCTTACACATTCTGTAACTTCCTGAAATCCCTCTCAAAAACCAAAGATGTGTGATAGAGATGAACGAATAATCCAAAATTCGCTTCGCCGAATGTTCGTCGAACTTTTCAAAAGATTCGTACAAATTCATACAAATCTATTCAGCGAAGCTGCGTACAAATCATACGTTATTATGTGGTGTTTTGCGAACATTTGCGCACTAATAGCGAACGTACAATTGTTAAAGGTATGCAACTTATGTGAACACGTACGCATGAGTGTACAAATTGCGTACGAATCCTCAGCGTACTATTGTCTAGCAATTGCGTAATACACAGACACGCACAACGCTAGGCTTTGCTGGAGAGGAATGGTGGAGCAGGAGGAACGCTCTGAGTCTGACCCCTGGATACATATGGATACTGTATCAGCAGATGACAGCAGATCATCCGGCTGAGACTGAGAGGAGCGTGCCATCCACTCCACTACCTCATCCACTTTCTCCTCCACTACAATTTTGCGCCTTGGTGGGTTAGCCTGGTGGAACAACGGCCAAATATTGTGAACACTACAAGTAGAAGCTCCAGCTACAGGTCCTTTGGCACTGCTGCCCTGTGCCACCTTCTCCTTTTTTTTTGGAGCTCGAGGCCTGGCTGGACCCCTTTTGCTTTTCCATGCCAGATATTTTCACTTGACTATGGCCCTGCAGCTGGTCTTTGTCACTCTCCCTGTCCCTCTCCCTGTCTCTCCCTTCTCTCTCCCTGTCCTCCTCCTCTCCCTGCCTCTCTCCCTGCCTCTCTCCCTGTCTCTCTCTCCCTGTCTGATTAATTACTAGCCCTGCAGTATCCCTGATGTGTAATATGGATTCCCGGAGCAATTACACCCCAATTTCAACAAAACAGGTCTCAGAGTCTCAGAACTTCACACTACAGTGCTTCTGCTCGTCTCAGCAGTCACAGCAGAAGTGATGCATCACTGGCTTACCGAGCCTGAGCCAATCAGAGCAAGCCCTGCCCACTAGGTCAGGTGACCGCTTTCTTCCCAGGCTTTTTGCCTCACGAATAACGAACAGTAAAAGTTCGCTAATTAACTGAATTCGTACACATCAGCGTATAGAGTAGCTTATACGTAGCATTAGCGTACAATTTATCGGACAAGTACGTAGCGAATGCATAGAAAGCCTTAAGAACATTTTCGAATCTAACTGAGCAAATCTCCAAAAATCCAGATTCGCTTCGCAGCGGAAAATTTCCAAGATTCGTATCGAATCTACTAAGCGGCAAATAGATTCGCTCATCTCTAATGTGTGTCTATCATACTGGCACCTCTTAACCAAAGAATTCTCCCTGGATATATCCTCTCGGCTTCCAGACCAGATGCTCGAGTTTCCACCTTAGACCCTGATAGAGGCCGGAACCTGTCCAGGGATCTAAGGCTTGAGATTTGGCAGAAGAACCTTTTTTGAATATCTCCCACCACTCAGACTTACTACTAATGAGATCCAGTAACAATACCTGGCTTTGAAGGAGGTCCTCAAAGGACTG
Source organism: Rhinella marina (assembly GCA_900303285.1). Lineage (NCBI taxonomy): Eukaryota > Metazoa > Chordata > Amphibia > Anura > Bufonidae > Rhinella > Rhinella marina. Next base: position 11,750 of record ONZH01020050.1, on the reverse strand, counting down.
TCTTACTTCCGCTTCTTCCATGAGAGCCATATTCAGCTTCCAGTAACCTCTTAACATCCAGGGAAAATCTGCAATGTTCAAAGAAAACAAAATCAGTGATCGGAGAATTCCACCTCAATAAACTTTAATGGCGAAAAGGTAGTCTCCTCCTTCAAAAACAAACACTGACTACCTCTAAAGTAAGTGAACCCTGTGTGGCCTGGGGTGTGCAGCATGTGGACATCCAGCAGGAAAGTATCACTAACTATGCTATCTAACAAGACACTATTGTAAGCCTAATGGTCTCCGGCTCCTGCCCTGTCCTGGGACATTGTGACAGTATTGACATCCCCAAAAGACTCCTGCCCTGTCCTGGGACATTGTGACAGTATTGACATCCCCAAAACTCCTTCCTTGTCCTGGACATGTAATTGACATCCCCAAAGACTCCTTCCCTGTCCTGGGACATTGTGACAGTATTGACATCCCCCAAAGACTCCTGCCCTGTCCTGGGACATTGTGACAGTATTGACATCCCCCAAAGACTCCTGCCCTGTCCCGGGACATTGTGACAGTATTGACATCCCCAAAGACTCTGCCCTGTCCCGGTCCCTTGTGACATTGATCCCAAAGACTCCTGCCCTGTGGGACTTTGACATACTGATATCCCCCAAAGACTCTGCCCCTGTCCCGGGACATTGTGACAGTATTGACATCCCCCAAAGACTCCTGCCCTGTCCTGGGACATTGTGACAGTATTGACATCCCCCAAGACTCCTGCCCTGTCCGGACATTGGACAGATCCCCATTGTGACAGTATTGAATATCCCCCAAAGACTCCTGCCCTGTCCTGGGACATTGTGACAGTATTGATATCCCCCAAAGACTCCTGCCCTGTCCCGGGACATTGTGACAGTATTGACATCCCCCAAAGACTCCTGCCCTGTCCTGGGACATTGTGACAGTATTGATATCCCCAAAGACTCCTGCCTGTCCGGACATTGTGACAGTATTGACATCCCCAAAGACTCCTGCCTGTCCACTGCTTGCCTGTCCCGGGACATTGTGACAGTAATTGACATCCCCAAAGACTCCTCCCTGTCCTGGACATTGTGACAGTATTGACATCCCCCAAAGACTCCTGCCCTGTTCTGGACATTGTGACAGTATGACATCCCCCAAGACTCCTCCTGTCCGGGACATTGTGACAGTATTGACATCCCCCAAAGACTCCTGCCCTGTCCCGGACATTGTGACGTATGACATCCCCCAAAGACTCCTGCCCTTCCTGACATTGTGACAGTATTGACATCCCCCAAAACTCCTGCCCTGTCCAGACATTGTGACAGTATTTGACATCCCCCAAAGTCCCTGTTCCGGACATTGGACAGTATTGACATCCCCAAAGACTCCTGCCCTGTCCGGGACATTGTGACAGTATTGACATCCCAAAGACTCCTGCCCTGTCCGGGACATTGTGAACAGTATTGACATCCCCAAAGACTCCTCCCTGTCCAGGACCTGCATCCCCCTCCTGCCCTGTCCCGGACAGACATTGTGACAGTATTGACATCCCCCAAAGACTCCTGCCCTGTCCCGGGACATTGTGACAGTATTGACATCCCCCAAAGACCCTGCCCTGTCCCACTGACATGTGCAGTAGTGACATCCCCAAAGACTCCCCTGTCCCCGGACATTGTGACAGTTTGACATCCAAGACTCCTGCCCTGTCCTGACATTGTGACAGTTTGACATCCCCCAAAGACTCCTGCCCTGTCCCGGACATTGTGACAGTATTACATCCCCCAGACTCCTGCCCTGTCCCGACATGTATTGAATCCCCCAAAGACTCCTCCCCTGGGACATTGTGACAGTATTGACATCCCCAAAGACTCCTGCCCTGTCCCGGGACATTGTACAGTATTGACATCCCAAAGACTCCTGCCCCCGACATTTTACAGTATGAATCCCCCAAAGACTCCTCCTGTCCGGACATTGTGACAGTATTGACATCCCCAAAGACTCCTGCCCTGTCCCTGGACTTTGTGACAGTATTGACATCCCCCAAAGACTCCTGCCCTGTCCGGACATTGTGACATATTTGGACCATCCTCCAAAGACTCCTCCCTGTCCCGGACATTGTGACAGTATTGACATCCCCCAAAGACTCCTGCCCTGTCCGGGACATTGACAGTATTGACATCCCCCCAAAGACTCCCGCCCTGTCCTGGACATTGACAATGACATCCCCCAAAGACTCCTCCCTGTTCCCGGACATTGTGACAGTTTGACATCCCCCAAAGACTCCTGCCTGTCCCGGACCTTGTGACAGTATTGACATCCCCCAAAGACTCCGCCCTGTCCGGGACATTGTGACAGTATTGACATCCCCCAAAGACTCCTGCCCTGTCCGGACATTTGTGACAGTTATTACATCCCCCAAAGACTCTGCCCTGTCCGGGACATTGACAGTTTTGACATCCCCAAAACTCCTCCCTGTCCCGGACATTACACTCCTCTGTGACAGTGACTTTGACATCCCCCAAAGACTCCTGCCCTGTCCGGACATTATTGACAGTATTGACATCCCCCAAAGACTCCTGCCCTGTCCGGGACATTGTTGACGTATTGACATCCCCAAGACTTCCTGCCCTCCTGGACATTGACAGACCCCTCCTGCCTGTCCTGGGACATGTACAGTATTGACATCCCCCAAAGACTCCTGCCCTGTCCCGGACATTGTGACAGTATTGACATCCCCCAAAGACTCCTGCCCTGTCCCGGACATTATTGACAGTATTGACATCCCCCAAAGACTCCTGCCCTGTCCTGGGACATTTGACAGTATTGACATCCCCCAAAGCTCCTTCCCTGTCCCCTGTCCCGGACATTGTGACAGTTGACATCCCCAAAAGACTCCTGCCCTGTTCCCGGACTTTGACAGTATTGACATCCCCCAAAGACTCCTGCCCTGTCCCGACATTGTGACAGTATTGACATCCCCAAGACTCCTGCCCTGTCCTGGACATTGTGACATATTGACATCCCCCAAAGACTCTGCCCTGTCCTGGGACATTGTGACAGTATTGACATCCCCCAAAGACTCCTGCCCTGTGACATTGTGACAGTATGACATCCCCCAAGACTCCTTCCTGTCCCGGACATTGTGACAGTATTGACATCCCCCCAAAGACTCCTGCCCTGTCTGGGACATTGTGACAGTATTGACATCCCCCAAGACTCCTCCCTGTCCGGGACATTGTGACAGTATTACATCCCCCAAAGACTCCTGCCCTGTCCTGGACATTGTGACAGTATTACTCCCCCAAGACTCCTGCCCTTGACATATGTACAGTATTGACATCCCCCAAAGACTCCTGCCCTGTCCGACATTGTACATTGATATCCTGCCTCCCGGACATTTGACAGTATTGGGACTCCTGCCCTTGTTCTGGACATTGTGGACAGTATTGACATCCCAAAGACTCCTGCCCTGTCCTGGGACATTGTGGTATTGACATCCCCCCAAAGACTCCTGCCCTGTCCGGGACATTGACAGTATTGACATCCCCAAAGACTCCTGCCTGTCCCGGACATTGTGACAGTTGACATCCCCAAAGACTCCTGCCCTGTGGGCATTGTGACAGTATTGATATCCCCAAAGGACTCCTGCCCTGTCCCGGACATTGTGACATATTGACATCCCCCAAAGACTGTCCGGGACGTGCCCTGCCCTTCCGGGGACTTGTGCATATTGACATCCCCCAAATGACTCCTGCCCTCCTGACATTGTGACAGTATTGACATCCCCAAAGACTCCTGCCCTGTCCGGGACATTGTGACAGTATTGACACCCCCCAACTTAGACTGGGGACTATAGATGTTTATTCAGTGAAGTTCTTCTCCTCTCATATAGACATCCAGTAGCAAGCACCTCCCCATTTCCAACTCGAATACCCGTAGGCATTCAACCAGAGAGGTAAAAAGAACCGCCAACCAGCTATACGGCTCAGCAAGAGACCAATATGAAGGACACCAAACCTGGCAGCCTGGTCTCTTGCAAAAATAAAATGCCAACATCAATGCGGCTGAGAAAATCAAAGGCTGTAAAACGAGCCATATTAATAGATATTTATGGACGCTAGTGTCAAAGGGGTGAGGCCTTCTTCCTTCCCACTTCTCCCTGGGCTATATTCCACAGCAGTACGATTTCTTTTTAGGGAGACAGTGGTATCCATAGCGGTCTCCGCCGACGCACCACCCGTCATCCTTAGTTCCAGGTTCTAAGTCTGCCTCCCCTCCTGAGGACCTTGCATCCTCACCAGAGGACAGGGCCTCCCAGAGACTCTCCCACCAACGCCTCTAGTTCCTCACTCTTGACCTCCTCCCCAGAACAGCAAGCAGAGATTTTGTCCAGGGTTTGGAACTGGTCGGGGAGTTCTACCAGAGGGGAGCCGGGGTACAGGAAGATTTTGCTCTCTTCTTTCTGGTTACCCATTTCCTTCCAGTCTGAGACCCCGCCTCACTGTCCTCAGCTGTAGTGGGAGGATGGGGACGAGGTCTCAGCACGCTCCAGTCTCCTGATCTCCTAATTAATCTCATTAATCCCTGGGGTCTCAGCCTTGCAGGAGTTAGTCTTCTGGGTGGGACCAGGCATCACCTCAGGACAAGGATCCCCCTGCTCCCTCTGACATCTCTGCCTCCATCTCTCCCTTGACTGTTCTTCCTCTTCCCTGACCCCTGCTACCTCTGCCAGCACCCTCCTCAGCAGCGGTAACATCCCTGCTCTTGAGCCTGGGCTGCATTGGCCTCAGAGCAAGGGTAACAACTGAATGGGTGATCCAGTTCACCACACAGGTAGCACCATATCTTCTTACAAGATGCGGCTAGATGACCTGTGCCCCCACACAATACACACTTCTGCACTCCTGTGTGTGGGGCTGCTGCACTGGTAGAGAAATCAAGATCCTGTCAAGCCTGAGGAAGGCAGATGACAATATTTAAGAAACAGAACCATCTGAACATCCAAGTTTAATATAGAACGTCCAGGAACCCAATCAAATACCAAACTCATCTAGGGTTTCCCCATACCTGCTCACCCAAGCCACGATGTCAATGCCAAAAAGCGACTTGTTACAAGTCAGAACAGTCACCATCTTGACTTCACTATGGCAGGTGATTGCTTGAACAAAGAGTCCCCGTCAATCATCCTTCTCCAGCTCATAGCCCGACCAGAAAAGCCCTAGGCCCTCCGGCTGGACAAAGCTGATATAGAGCTCTGGGGTACCAGGAGGATGGATCACAGCAAGGACGTCACTTGCTCTGAACCCCATCTTGAGGAGGAGCTCCAATATCCTCTTCCTCGGAGGACATGTTTCACTTCCCCACGCCATCTAAGACGTCCACATTCTTTTTGGCGTCCTAGCCCATTGTAGTAAAAGATCACACAGTCTCATCCTTTCTCTTGAAGTACTCAGCCATGCCTGTCTATCCACAGGATAATCCATCTACATTTTATACTCTCCCCCTTCTTGAGCGCTCTAGGTCGTCATTGGTATTTCCTCAGTGCATGGAAGAGAGGAGATGGCAGACCCCCACATCCCTTCCCCCTCTGCGCGGTGAATACAGATGCATACAGATGCTAGATATCCTCCTGGTGGTCATACAGGCTGGATATCCTCCTCTGGTGGTGTCATAACAGAGGCTGGATATCCTCCTGTGGTAGGTCATACAGTGCTGGATATCCTCCTGTGTGGCGTCTAGATGCGAATATACTCCTGTGGTGGCGGTCATACAGATGCTGGATATCTCTGTTGGGTGGTGTGTATCCTTAGCGTACAGATGCTGATATCCCTTCCTTATCCTCCTGTGGTGGCGGTCATTACAGTCGCTGGATTCCTCCTGTGGTGGCGTCATACAGGTGCTGGAATTTCCATACGATCGGTGCCTCCTGTTGGCGTCATTACAGGTGCTGGATATCCTCCTGTGATGGCGTCATACAATGCTGGATATCCTCTGGTGGTGGTTATACAGATGCTGGATATCCCTGTGTGGCAGTCATACGTGCTGAATATATCCTCCTGTTCGGCGTCATTACAGATCTGGATTCCTCTGTGGTGGCGTACAGATGTGAATATACTCCTGTGTGGCGTCATAGAGATGCTGGATATCTCCTGTGGTGGTGGTCATACAATCTGATATCCTCCCTGTTGGTGGTCATACAGTGCTGGATATCTCCTGTGGTGGGGTCAACAGATGCGGATATCCTCTGTGGTGGCGGTCATACAAAGTGCCTCCTGTTCTGCTGTGCGGTGGCGGTCATACAATGCTGATATCCTCTGTGGTGGCGGTCAGGTGCTGGATATCCTCCTGTGTGGGGTCATCAGTCTGATCTCCTCCTGTCGGTTGCGGTCATACAGGTGCTGGATACCTCCTTGGTACAGGCTGGTCTCAGGTTGTGGATATCCTCCTGGTGGTGTCATACAGTGGTTTCATACAGATGCTGGATATCCTCCTCATACAGTGGATATCCTCCGTATACAGTGCTTGATATCCTCCTGTGGTGCGGTCATACAGATGCTGGATTCCTCTGGTGCGGTCATAAGATGCTGGCTATCCTCCTGTGGTGGCGTCATACAGATACTGATATCCTCCTGTGTTGGCGGTCATACAAATGCTTATACTCCTGTGTCGGTCATACAATGCTGATCTCTTGGTGGCGGTCATACAGAGCTGGATATCCTCCTGTGGTGGCGGTCTACAGGTGCTGGATCCTCTTGGTGGGGTTCATACATGCTGGATATCCCCTTTGGTGGCGGTCATACAGATGCTGGTATCCTCCTGTGGTGCTGTCAAAGATGCTGGATATCCTCCGGTCCATGATGGTCTGTGTAAACGTCATCCCTAGCACTGATCCTTCAGAACTTCTTCCTACCTCACGTATCATGAATAATTTCTCATGACCGACACTATTATTCCCATTTGTGGTTTTATGTCACTTGTTATATGTAATGTTATATTGTATTCCTTACACACTGCTTTATATTTCATATTCGGTTCGATTCTACCTGAACCAAAGTTGCTCTTAAATTGGTATATAACCCCCTCTAAATCAGAATTTTTAGGAAAACTTGTTATCTCTTTTCATTTATTTTTCAGGATTTTTCCCCTCCCCCTTCTCAAGCTATTGAACGCAGTGACAGCAATAGTGCCATACATAGCTATGACAGCGGTAAGATACAGCGTGTCTGATCACACCGTACCCACTGATGTCTTCTGCTTCTTCATATTCCAAAGATTATAAAAATTCTCCCTTATCGAGGGCAGATGTTTAAACACACGGTGGTATGGGGTAAAACTGTGGATTCGTGGGCCAAACATCAAAAACATGATGCCTTGATAGGGTCAGAAAGCTGCATGTACGACACGCAGAGGGTTAATTATCAGAAGAAAAAGTGGAGCAGCAGAAGTGCAGTGTGGATGTGGAAAGGGTACGGACATAGTGGAGGTAGTAGTGGTGGTAGTAGTAGTAATCGTAGCAGCCGGATGTGGAAAGAGTAGAGTATTAGAGGCACGTGGCAGCAGAAGCAGCATGGCACACACAATGCAGCAGGATTTACGGACAGTGCGTGTAGACCCACTGTGCCAACTAATCCGTTTGGCTTTGGGGTAAACCTAAGGGTGCTGTCCTAACAGTTCCCTGGTATTCACCCTTTAACCCCCTTTACTGGGATCTGGACTTTGCCATAAGGAACCAACCAGGCTGCTAACTTCTGGAGTAGTCCTGTTGTAGATGCCGCTGACTCACGGGGGGTCAGAGACATCAGTGCAAAGCGCCAAGGACACAGGCAGGTCTAAATACAGTCCAATAGTCAGGGCAGGCTGAGTACTTGAGTATTTCTAACAGAAGTTCCAAGGTCAGGGCAGGCTGAGTACTTGAGTATTTGTAACAGAAGTTCCAAGTTCAGGGCAGGCTGAGTACTTGAGTATTTCTAACAGAAGTTTCAAGGTCAGGGCAGGCTGAGTACTTGAGTATTTCTAATAGAAGTTCCAAGGTCAGGGCAGGCTGAGTACTTGAGTATTTGTAACAGAAGTTCCAAGGTCAGGGCAGGCTGAGTACTTGAGTATTTCTAACAGAAGTTTCAAGGTCAGGGCAGGCTGAGTACTGAGTATTTCTAATAGAATTCCAATGTCAGGGCAGCTGAGTACTGAGTATTTTCTAACAGAAGTTTCAAGGTAAGGCAGGCGAGTACTTGAGTATTTCTATAGAAGTTCCAAGGTCAGGGCAGGCTGAGTACTTGAGTATTTGTAACAGAAGTTCCAAGGCAGGCTGAGTACTGAGTATTTCTATAGAAGTTCCAAGTTCAGGGCAGGCTGAGTCTTGAGTATTTCTAAAAGAAGTTCCAAGGTCAGGGCGCTGAGTACTTCAGTATTTCTTTCTAAAGGTCAGGGCAGGTTTCCTAAGGTCAGGGCAGGCTGAGTACTTGAGTATTCTTAATGGAAGTTCCAAGTTCAGGCAGGCTGAGTACTTGAGTATTTCTAATGGAAGTTCCAAGTTCAGGCAGGAGTACTTTAGTATTTCTAAAGAAGTTCTAAGGTCAGGCAGGCTGAGTACTTGAGTATTTCTAATAGAAGTTCCAAGGTCAGGGCAGGCTGAGTACTTGAGTATTTGTAACAGAAGTTCCAAGGTCAGGCGGCTGAGTACTTGTGTATTCTTAATGGATGTTCAAGGTTAGGCAGGCTGATACTTGAGTATTTCTAATGGGAGTTCCAAGTTCAGGGCAGGCTGAGTACTTGAGTATTTCTAAAAGAAGTTCTAAGTTCAGGGCAGGCTGAGTACTTCTAATAGAAGTTACAAGGTTAGGGCAGGCTGAGTACTTGAGTATTCTATTAGACGTTCCAAGGTCAGGGCACTGGTACTAGAGTATTTCTAATAGAGGTTCCAAGGTCAGGGCAGGCTGAGTACTTGAGTATTTCTAATGGAAGTTCCAAGTTCAGGGCAGGCTGAGTACTTGAGTATTTCTAATAGACGTTCCAAGGTCAGGACAGGCTGACTTGAGTATTTCTAATAACTTCCAAGTTCAGGCAGGCTGGGTACTTGATATTTCAATAGACCGTTCAAGGTCAAGGCAGCTGGGTACTTAAGTATTTCTAATAGACGTTCCAAGGTCAGCAGCTGTACTTGAGTTTCTTTACACGTTCAGTCAGGGCAGGCTGGTACTTAGTATTTCTTATAGACATTCCAAGGTTAGGGCTGAGTACTTGAGTATTTCTAATAGACGTTCCAAGGCAGGGCAGGCTGGGTACGAGAGTAATCTAGGTCACAATTTAAAAGTCGAGGCAGGCAGCAAGGAGCGGAATCAGAAGACAAACAAGGTCCAGTCCATCCAGATAATATCAACTTTACTGGTTACTAGGAAGGAATAACCTGAAAGCTCAGACGAGGAGGTGGATCCACAGCTAAATAGGGAGACTGATCAGAAACGTAACCAGTGGAAAGTATTAAAGGGAGTCTGTCACCAATATAACTATGTGTGTATTACATGTCACATCCCAGACATACCTGTGTGCACTGTGTGTGTATTACATGTCACATCCCAGACATACCTGTGTACACTGTGTGTGTATTACATGTCACATCCCAGACATACCTGTGTGCACTGTGTGTGTATTACATGTCACATCCCAGACATACCTGTGTGCACTGTGTGTATTACATGTCACATCCCAGACATACCTGTGTGCACTGTGTCTGTATTACATGTCACATCCCAGACATACCTGTGTGCACTGTGTGTATTACATGTCACATCCCAGACATACCTGTGTACACTGTGTGTGTATTACATGTCACATCCCAGACATACCTGTGTGCACTGTGTCTGTATTACATGTCACATCCCAGACATACCTGTGTGCACTGTGTGTATTACATGTCACATCCCAGACATACCATGTGCACTGTGTGTGTATGTCACATGACATACCTGTGTGCACTGTGTCTGTATTACATCACATCCCAGACATACCTGTGCACTGTGTGTGTATTACATGTCACATCCCAGACATACCTGTGTGCACTGTGTGTGTGTATTACATGTCACATCCCAGACATACCTGTGTGCACTGTGTGTGTATTACATGTCACATCCCAGACATACCTGTGTGCAGTGTGTGTGTATTACATGTCACATCCCAGACATACCTGTGTGCACTGTGTGTGTATTACATGTCACATCCCAGACATACCTGTGTGCACTGTGTGTGTATTACATGTCACATCCCAGACATACCTGTGTGCACTGTGTGTGTATACATGTCACATTCCCAGACAACCTGTGTGCACTGTGTCTGTATACATGTCACATCCCAGACATACCTGTGTGCACTGTGTGTATTACATGTCACATCCCAGACATACCTGTGTGCACTGTGTGTGTATTACATGTCACATCCCAGACATACCTGTGTGCACTGTGTGTCATGTATTACATGTCACATCCCAGACATACCTGTGTGCACTGTGTGTGTGTTATTACATGTCACATCCCAGACATACCTGTGTGCACTGTGTGTGTGTATTACATGTCACATCCCAGACATACCTGTGTGCACTGTGTGTGTATTACATGTCACATCCCAGACATACCTGTGTGCACTGTGTGTGTATTACATGTCACATCCCAGAACATACCTGTGTGCACTGTGTGTGTATTACATGTCACATCCCAGACATACCTGTGTGCACTGTGTGTGTATTACATGTCACATCCCAGACATACCTGTGTGCACTGTGTCTGTATTACATGTCACATCCCAGACATACCTGTGTGCACTGTGTGTGTATTACATGTCACATCCCAGACATACCTGTGTGCACTGTGTGTATTACATGTCACATCCCAGACATACCTGTGTGCACTGTGTGTCTGTATTACATGTCACATCCCAGACATACCTGTGTGCACTGTGTGTGTATTACATGTCACATCCCAGACATACCTGTGTGCACTGTGTGTGTATTACATGTCACATCCCAGACATACCTGTGTGCACTGTGTGTCTGTATTACATGTCACATCCCAGACATACCTGTGTGCACTGTGTGTGTGTATTACATGTCACATCCCAGACATACCTGTGTGCACTGTGTGTCTGTATTACATGTCACATCCCAGACATACCTGTGTGCACTGTGTGTGTGTATTACATGTCACATCCCAGACATACCTGTGTGCACTGTGTGTCTGTATTACATGTCACATCCCAGACATACCTGTGTGCACTGTGTGTCTGTATTACATGTCACAATCCCAGACATACCTGTGTGCACTGTGTGTGTGTATTACATGTCACATCCCAGACATACCTGTGTGCACTGTGTGTGTATTACATGTCACATCCCAGACATACCTGTGTGCACTGTGTGTGTGTATTACATGTCACATCCCAGACATACCTGTGTGCACTGTGTGTCTGTATTACATGTCACATCCCAGACATACCTGTGTGCACTGTGTGTGTATTACATGTCACATCCCAGACATACCTGTGTGCACTGTGTGTGTATTACATGTCACATCCCAGACATACCTGTGTGCACTGTGTGTCTGTATTACATGTCACATCCCAGACATACCTGTGTGCACTGTGTGTCTGTATTACATGTCACATCCCAGACATACCTGTGTGCCACTGTGTGTGTATTACATGTCACATCCCAGACATACCTGTGTGCACTGTGTGTGTGTATTACATGTCACATCCCAGAC